>OU744338.1:59566627-59781627 GCA_916610165.2 Gymnosoma rotundatum
AGAGAAGTTAAAAAATATTTGACTCAAATTTTAATAGGTTTGGACCTATTAAATAAATTTTAGAAACAATTTTCACAGCGAAGCACAAAAAATTTATTTATTTTTAATTTGACGTTTGTTGATACTGATGTTTATTTGAGCTGCGTTGCCAACGATTTGAAATAAATTGCGAAAGTCTAACAGAATACCAATTTTCTTTCGCATCGCATTTCATTTGCGCATCGCAATTCAGAATAAGCCCCCTGCATTCTTTAATTAAAAATCTATATATCGCTGGTCTCATGTAGAAAGGCCCTAACTCGTATATATGTAACTACAGGAGAAGGTAAAAACATAACAAAAACTGTATTTATCACAATGTAATACTAAAAATGCAAATGCTTAGAAAACCGTTATTTTTGATACTACTGCATTCAAATTATGTGACAAGGTGTATCTGTGTGAAATGTATTGGAATCAAGAAAAATTTCAATTTCGTAAAAATCGAGTTAGGGCCTTTCTACATGAGACCAGCGATTATATAAAAATGGTGTAAAAAATGTAGGGCCTGTTCGTAAATGCAACACTGCGCTGCATAATATGATTATTATGCGATGATTTTGCTAATCAGCTGTGCATGATGTTTTTATTTGCATTTACGAACGACATAAGTTAAGAATGGAAAAATTCTTAAAAGAAATTAAAAGCTTACTTAGTTTTCCTTCATCGAATGTGGCACTAAACACATAAAAATTACATTTAAGTACTTTTCCGTTGCATCAGCCATTTTTGTGATTAGTATTTGCAGTCGTTTGCGCATAATAAACTGCTGTGTTGCATTTTCGACCGTGTTACATTTGCAGTGTTGCCTTTGTTTGTATTTTTGAACACACTGCGCAGTGCTGCATTTACGAACAGGCCCGTATAGTAATTCATAAAATAAGAACGACTAGGCCGATTTCTGTAAAATTTTTTGCCAGTTATTCGTATTTTCGAGGTCTTTAGGGAAGAAAATCTCCGGAAATATCGAGTTTTTGTATGAAATTATTCCTTAATAGCTTTCTAAATAAAAAGTTCTTAGTGTAAGTCATGGAAAATTGATTTTTTGTATGAACTTTTATCAACAAATGCGTAGGCGCCTGTAAGCGTAAGAATTTTATTAATGTTAATACTCATGCGTAGCGATTCATACACTTCGTAAACGAAAAAGTAAACTTTCTGGCAACTTACTAATCGTTTGGTAACTCACTGTAATGAGTATCAGAAATCAATATCGCGCATCATTTTTATCAAGGCCAATTGATAATTGTTAATTCGCCTTGCATTTTTACCATGTTTTTTATTTTGTATGCAGTCATTTGAGCTGCAATGGCTTATTTTTTTTCATTTTTAAAATGAATTCTGAATAAAAAAATGTCATCCATTAATTCAATGAATTCCTCAAAAAATACTTTTCATCACTTGTTCCCGGAATCTTTATTGCCGTTAACAAAGTTATCTCTTCTTTTTAACAGGTCAAATCAATATTTTTTTTTAGAAGATTTTACCCGAGATAATTCATCAGGGCTTGCTAACAAAATGGATAAATAATTTTGTGTAACCTATTTAAAAAAAAAAAAATATTCAATTTTATACCATGTTTTACATTTGTTTTATGTACGAGTTGCATAGCGAAGTCCCTAAATGCCGATAAAATGCAAAAGTACTCTGTAACGCAAGTTTGCACTTAAGATATGATTAGCATTGTATATGCATTTTCTTAAAATTATGTATTTCAACAGGCGTTTAGGAAGCCGGACACAATTTCGAATATTTAGCATTTTTATTAAATTCTGCACGAAATTAAAACCTAACCTAGGTAAATGATACATATAAACGACGCTCATATCAGTTTAATAAATATCTTTATTTTAAATACACAAAACATTTTATGCTCCTTTGGTTTCACCATCATCCCGAAATGGCTGCCAAACAAGTTCGTCCTCCTGTAATAAATGAACCATTATATTAATCTTATTGAATAAAAATGTTGATAATAATAAACTTAAAAAGATAATCAGAATGTTATTGTATCATTTATTTATAAAATGATGGCGAATCCGAAGTAGACTCATCATTAAAAGAAAAAAAATTATAAATTATTTAACTAAGCTTAAAATACCATATCAGAAACTACGATGACTTTTAATTGACTTAATTTGACAAAGTAGTGGCTGTTATACACAACCTATTAGCATCTTTTCTGAATTAAATAAAGATGGAAATGCAACATGTATATTTTTGTTAAATTGTAATTTTTAAATTGAATAAAAAAAAAAAAAACAAAATTGAATTCCCCGACTAATATTCTTTATCTTTTACAAAAACTATAGCATAACATATGTGCCCATAAGGAGTAACAACTAAACTCGTCTTTTGAAAGTGTACAACTCATTTTTAAACCCTTCACCACAAAAAATGTAAAAAGGGTATATCTAATTTGGGCATTCGGTTTGTAATTTCTACAATACCCATTTCCGACCTCATACTAGATGAGTTAAAGAAAATTTAAATACGGCAATCGATCAGACATAGTTTCGAAAAGTTTGTGATTGAAAATCAGCAAGATCGGACCGTGTACTTCGCGGCAGCGGGCAAGACACCACACCTGCCTCTAATTTTTCTGAATAATTTTATTGAAATATATAAATGTGTGGCCAGTTCTGTTTAATGAAAAAATAAATGGTATTGTTCGACGTTCGAAAAATTTTAAACTTGCAAAGAATACAATACAATAATTAATTTCATTAAAAAACATTCGCATAACGTTGGAACTTGTGAAATATTCAATAGAATTACGTAGGTGGAGGGATAATTTTTATTTATTTTTTTTTATAAATACTTTAAATATTTTCAATGTATTAACTTACCAATTTAACAGTTTTTACGTGCGAAATTCTCCACCGTATATTCTTGTTGCTCATATTAATCACCTGTGAGACTATTGTCGTTGCAATAAATCTGTATCTGCGAAAAAGATATATTTCAAATGATAAAATGCTTAAGTCAAAGTTTATAAAAATAATTTTAATTTGAATCAGCAATAATTATTTGCGTTGGATATGGAACAAATTCTCTTCATGGCTTATCAAAGCGAGCTGGGTCAATGTTTTCATCATTTTGTACTATGCTGGTTAAAAATTAGGTTCAAGAGTATTTACTTACGTCTTACTAGAGTTCTCCTTTTCAATATCAGTAGTAGTATTTCAAATTTTCAGTTCTTTGTTTTTAAATAGTTTTTAATCTGCAAGGAATATGATACGATATTAGTTACTCATTAAATAAAAACTTGTTAAAATATTAACTAAAAGGTTAATATCAGCAATAATTATTTGCGTTGGATATGGAACAAATTCTCTTCATGGCTTATCAAAGCGAGCTGGGTAAATGTTTTCATCATTTTGTACTATGCTGGTTAAAAATTAGGTTCAAGAGTATTTACTTACGTCTTACTAGAGTTCTCCTTTTCAATATCAGTAGTAGTATTTCAAATTTTCAGTTCTTTGTTTTTAAATAGTTTTTAATCTGCAAGGAATATGATACGATATTAGTTACTCATTAAATAAAAACTTGTTAAAATATTAACTAAAAGGTTAAAATCAGCAATAATTATTTGCGTTGGATATGGAACAAATTCTCTTCATGGCTTATCAAAGCGAGCTGGGTAAATGTTTTCATCATTTTGTACTATGCTGGTTAAAAATTAGGTTCAAGAGTATTTACTTACGTCTTACTAGAGTTCTCCTTTTCAATATCAGTAGTAGTATTTCAAATTTTCAGTTCTTTGTTTTTAAATAGTTTTTAATCTGCAAGGAATATGATACGATATTAGTTACTCATTAAATAAAAACTTGTTAAAATATTAACTAAAAGGTTAAAATCAGCAATAATTATTTGCGTTGGATATGGAACAAATTCTCTTCATGGCTTATCAAAGCGAGCTGGGTAAATGTTTTCATCATTTTGTACTATGCTGGTTAAAAATTAGGTTCAAGAGTATTTACTTACTTCTTACTAGAGTTCTCCTTTTCAATATCAGTAGTAAGTAGTATTTCAAATTTTCAGTTCTTTGTTTTTAAATAGTTTTTAATCTGCAAGGAATGTGATACGATATTAGTTACTCATTAAATAAAAACTTGTTAAAATATTAACTAAAAGGTTAAAATCAGCAATAATTATTTGCGTTGGATATGGAACAAATTCTCTTCATGGCTTATCAAAGCGAGCTGGGTTAGAGTTTTCATCATTTTTCATTAAACTTTAACGAAATTCTTTAACTATATATATAGACTTACCATTTTCATATCTTATTTTCTCAAACGACTTCCAGTGATTTAAACAGTTTGTAAAGTCTTTAAATATAATTTGTACAAATCGTATACAAAGGGACTAATCAATGGACCCAAGTGAGCTGTGCCAACACGGCTTTCTGCCTGACCTAAATATAATCGTTGCTATCTGCAATAAAATAAAAAAGTTTTTAGTTTAGTATTTGTGAATACTATAGAAAATAACTGGAATTTGATAATTCAGCAGTTATAATTTGCGTTGGATATGGAACAAATTCTCTTCATGGCTTCTCAAAGCGAGCTGGGTAAATTTTTCATCATTTAAATTAACGTATGTTCACAAATAAAGTGTACCGAGTCCTTACCTTTTTCGGCTATTTTTCGTTTAACAGTCCAATTGAATCCGTTGTAAGGAATCCTTAAAAATAATAAAAAAAAAAAATTATATTTAGTTACAAATATGTATAGATTTAAGCAACTATTATAAAGTTTGTGCTTTAATCAGTTCTACTATCTAGGTGAGAAAGCTCACATAATGTAAATTCAAGCTCAAAAAAAAATCGTCATTTTAAACTTTTTTTGTAGATCGAAGTGTAGATATTTATTCCGTTTCTAAGAGAAAAGAACAATTAAATTTATTAGCGTGCATTTTTTGACACTCGCACAAATGGCATGAGATTTTAAAAACGCCAACTTTTGTTTTACATGTTCTGAAACTCACGCGTTTTGCTTTTTTCAAACTTATGTTCGAAAAGTAAAGACATATCGCACTTGATCAACAATAGGGTATTAACTCAAAATTTTTGAAATATTACTTTTTTCAAGAAATCAGCTAACAACATCAATATCTATCTACTGTAAAAATTTTATATTATTATTATTATTCCGTTTACTCTTTCATCTCGAAAACCACTTTTGAGACCATATTTATGATAATGAAGTGATTACCTTTATTTCAACAAAAAGGTATTCTTTCGAGTTAATACAAAAGTTCGTAAAGTTAAAGTTAATACAAAAATTCGTAAATTTTCATAAAAAAGGTATTATGTTGAGTTCAGTCTCTTTTCAATTTGGTTTTATTTTGAGTTGATACTGTCTTGTTGATAAAATTTGTTTCATTTATGATCGAAAAATTTCAGAAAAATGGTATTAACTCAAAAATTGGATTTTTTTTGCAATACTTGCACAGATTTCTAGGAAAAACGATGTAAATATATTTTCAAATGGAATTTGCTTCCTATGGTATATTTGAATTATTAAATTCTGTTAAAATGTGGCCACAAATAGTTTTTTGACTCTACTGAAAATTTAAAAATTTTGAGTTAATACCCTCTTGTTGATCAAGTGCGATATGATTTAACGATGCAAAACATAAACAAAAGAAAATTTCAACAAACATGCATTAAAACAGAACTAATTAAAAAACGGACTCTTATAGATTATGATAATGCAATGGATATTCCCATCAAATGTATATTTAATATTTAAAAAAAAATAACACTAGCCAAGAAATATTTTGGCGATAAATGAATTTCCTATTAGTGATATTGCATTTAGCATCTTTCAAGAAAAAGATTACTTGGGTCGTGAATAATCAGTACTTTAATAGTATCTTTGTTAATTTTGTTAATTATAACATACACGTTCGGAATTCATATCTTCTTGTGATTTAAATAATTTTTTTAAGGTACCTTAAAATTTAATAAGAACCGAATATTTTTATAAGAATTTAAAAACAAAATAACCGCATCAGTATTTTATTTGATTACCGTCTATACGTTCAACTGCACTAACACTAGTATATTTTCGAAAATCAATTAGAACAGCTGTTTGATAAAACAAAGAACATTTCTTAAATTCATTATTTACGACTTTAATTGTATAAAAATAAAAATATTTTTTATTAAAAAGATAAGAGAACATATTATTCAGTATGTGCTTGCGATTTGAAGTCGCCAAATTTCTTGCGGTTGTGAACTGCAGAATACCTTACATGCGATTTCAACTCGCATCGCAAGTTTTAAGCGATTTGCGATTAACAGAACATGCCTGATAATTTTAGTTTTTTTATTGTGTGCATCGCAATTCATTTGCATTTAAAATTAAAAAAATCTAATTAAACTGTGTTTTGTATAATAGTTTCATTTTAATTTCAGTTTGTTTTATATTTTAATTTATATGAATTAAATGTTTACTAGACATCTGCATGAATGCATTTAATACACCTTTTGAGTCAATCGTCTTTTTTCTAATTCACGATTTGTTTCGTGCAAGTTTTAACAACTAATAAAAAAAAATCTTTTAATTTCCAAGTGAATATTAATCACCTGTTATTAAAATTTATATACTACTATCTTATCGCATCCGGCATTGCCTTTATCTAATTTTAGGGGCTTTCTATATTTTGTAATCGAAAGAGTAATTTCGGAGAAAACATATTAGAAATTTTGGAAAAGGCGTCATCTATCACATCCAAGCTAACGACTCTGTGACGAAAGAGGAAATCGATTTGCACGTTCAAAAATAGTATCAAGATTTTTTTTATGAAATTAGTTGATGTTTATGCCCTCACCACAAAAAGTGGAAAAAAAGTTCATAATTCCGTTCATAATTTCTTCAATATCCATTTTCGACCATAAAGTATATATGTATATTCGGATTTCATATGCATAGCGAAGTCCGTCTGTCCGTCCGTGTTAGTATTGAGCTAGAGAAAACTAAAATACACCAATCGATCAGTGTCGAAAGAGGTACCGGGAAAAACATTAAAGTGAATAAATTGGAGCTTGCCCATATTTTCCGAGTTATGGGGCTCTGAACTTTTTATATACCATATTTTTTCTTTTTATAGAAAAGTAAGTACTTGCACCATATTTTTAAGATATCAATTAAAAGCTTTTGAAGAAGAGAAGGAAAATACTAAAATTAAAAAAAAAAAAAAAAATGCTTATCATTTATGTCATTTTCATTTTTGTCTCATTTTTGATTCTCTGCCACCATGAATGATAAAATAAAGATTACATCGACATAGAAATGAAAATGATTTTGGTTTAGTTTCATTTAATTTCCAGAAACCTTTTTTTAGAAAGAAAAATTATTTTACAATGTATGCGGGCGTTTTCCAAAGAAAACAAGAAAAATTAGACACCAGCAGAATTTAATGCTGTATTTTCTGGATTGCAACAGCCTTCATCAGCATTCTTCGCATCAGTCAAAAAATGTTTCAGTGCTTTCTCAAGATTACTATTTGCAATCAAATTTTGTATTGTGGCATCACACTTACTTTTTGCCGTTAACACAAAATTCTCTTTAAAAAGTGAACCTCTAAAAACAATTCAAAAACTATTTGTTTAATATTTTAAGATTAGCATACATTTTCATTTCCATAATTCTAATGAAAGTTTGGAGGTAATTTTCTTCAAAATCAGTTGACCTTGGAGCATCTTCCTCAAATAATTTATTTTTCTAAAGCTATTCGGAAGATCATTTTGTTCAGTTTCATTAATTTTAGTCTAATTAATAGTTTTTACTTTACCTTCAAGAGCACTGTAATCAAGTACGGAGTTGCATTGGATTTGAACATTTTTGTCACACCGTTGGTAAATCCTTTTTATATCGCCTTAGCAAGTTTCTTTCAAAATCCTCTTGCTTAAAATATAGGCCACAATTTTTTTTCTTATTTTCGTTATCAGGCTTGTCTCGTTTGGAGAACTATCTATAACTTCCTTCGTGATTTAACTTTTGGAAAATTTTAAAATGATACAACTTTTTCGAAATACAAACGTTTTTTAAAAATGCCCGAAATGTAAGGTTTTAATAAAATATCTCACTTATTTTTTTTTTGCTGTTACTTTGTTTGCATTTTCCCACTGCACAATTTCATATTTGGTGTTTTCCCTCTTCAATTTTTGTTTTTTTTTTTTAGTAAAACAGCTTTTTTGCAATAAAATTAACACACCTTTATTTATATATTTAATTTACTTTAAACGTGCTTCATTCCTCCAAATATAAATATTTCATGATATTCTAATGAAATATTTTTATTTAAAACTACAAACTAAAATGTATTACTGCGGGGAAAGCATATCCATATGGCCATTTCCCTACTGCTCATAAAGCTCATCAGTGGAAATTACCCAATTTTTGTATAGAAAAAGAACTCCATTGAATCAATAATACATAACAACTCCAAAATGTTTTATACAAAAACAGCAAACATTCAGTAACTATTTTTATTTTTTCTTTTTTTCTTATTGAATATAAGCAATAACATTGCTGAAGTTTTATTCTGTTCAATTCGTGAGAAATCGCGAATGTTTATTGCTCGATGTTTAGAAACAGAAAAATGTTGCTGGAAACAATTTTTTCCATCTGTGAAATTATAAGCTGCGGAAAACTGAGCACTCAGTTCAAACTTGCGAAAATTGTTAGCAACTTCAACTTCATCACCTCGCTTTAGAAGAAAATTGTGTTTTAATTTCTTTCATGAAGTTTCAGATTATCTTCAGAAAAACTGTCAGTAACTTTGATAAAGTTTGAGGCAAATTAGGCTCAAATTTGTCTTTAATAACGTAATTTTTACAATGTGTTGTAAATTCTATTGAAGCTCAATCTTTCAAAGAAATATATTTATTTAAGGAAAATTTCAAAATGTGACTTAATAAAAAAAAAAAAAAAAGGAAAATCGTAACTTTTTCTGGCAACACTGATATTTACACTACCGGATTTTTCATTTGAGAGGCACTCAAATAGTGGGTAATGTTTAGTCGTAATTTCAGAATGAAAAAAAAAAAAAAAAATTCTTTGATGTGTCCTCAGATAAATTACATATAAAAACTACGCAATATTCAGTCAGATTTTTCAAAAACATGCTTTCTTAAACAGTGCTTTTGTATTTTAGAGAAGAAAAAAGAAAAGACTGCATGGAAACTTTCTACACTTTTCGCTTAATTTTTTTGTAAATTATATTTAAAACTTACCTTATTTTTCCTAAAATTTCGGGTATTTATAATTATCTGAAAAAGAAAAAATAGACAAAGGTTAGGAAAATCTTTTAGCTTTTTTGTTTTTTTCATTTTATTTTTATTTATTCAGATATACTGTTTCATCAAATCTTCTCAAGAGTAGCAAATAAATTTAAACATCACAATTTCTAATTTCTAATTTTTTTTTGTATATATAATTACCTGGTGTTTTTGAATTCTGCTCCATAAACACTGCAGAACAAATAGAATCTAAAAGAAATTAATTAAAAAATATATTAATAACATTACATAAATTATTTATATTTTTCTATATTTAATAGATTCAGCTTGGTATTTTCATCATGTTTTTCAAGAGTAGCAAATAAAATAAAAACATCATGTAAAACCGATATGTATGTATATATTTGTTAAGTATAGACTTACTTTTGGAATAACTCAGATCAGTGAAAGGATTTTTATTAATGTCACCTATGATGATGTGCTAGTGGCCTAAAAGTATAAAAAAAATATTTTTTATTCTGTTTTATTAAAATGCACAAAATTTTTCTCACATATGTAAGTACGTGTCAGAAAAATATTGTCATCACTTATTTTTATCAGCGACGAAAAATATCAAAACATCATATACTATAATATTTCAATAACATAAACAAAAACTCACCTAATTTCTTAGCTGCAGAAACAAATGTCATCCTCACTCCCACGTGCAAACTAAAACCTAGAAGTAAAGCAAAGAACAACCTTCCCATAAAAAAAACCAACCCCCCATCATAAAATTCAAGTAGAGATCAACAGCTAATCAAATAAACTAAACACTTTTTATATATTTTCTTAAAATTTTCGGTTGTCTTGGTTTCATTTAAACATATAAAAAAAATGTTATTTACGTTACACTAAAAAGTTTAAACAGACTCTTGTACTGGAGGTTCATAGCCTTCAGGCCTTTCAATGACAGCACCTTCAGCAGACACAACGGCTTCGGTACCCTTACCACCACCATCACCGTGCAATTCCAATAACTTGGATAAATCGAAACGGGGCTTTTTTAATACCTTTACCTTACGGATATAAACATCATGTAAGGGGTAGATGCGTTGACAGATCTTCTCAATATCCTTTGCGATGGAATCCAAAGCTAGTTTGTTAACCAATTGTTTTAGGTCAGAGTTGGTTACTTCTTTAGTAATGATTTCGTGCATTCTTGAACGGATTTTGCGGACCTGAGAATGTTGAGCATAACAGGTCTTGCGCTGGGATTGTTGGTCTTTTGCGGTGAAGCCAATGCAAAAGACTCTGAGTAAATACCCATCTGTAGTCTTGGCTTCAACAATACCCTCAATAAGAGTTTGCCACTTTTTTACCATCGATCTATAAATAAACGCAAACTTTTATATTTTAAATACTAGAAATATGAAGTAGATAGAACTATATTTATAAAGCAGGGAAATTAACTTTAGCACGAATCTAGTCTAGCTAAGCTACACTATTAAAAAAAAGTACCCCAAGTTGATAAAAATTTAAAAATAAAAATACACCGGCTTTGTTTAATAAGGATTTTGTGCATACTTTACTTATACATATTAAAAAGAAAACATTCGTGTGATAATTGACTTCCGCAACTTTTTTTTAAGAGAAGTAGTACTTCAGGCATTAATACCTACTTAGTTTGTAACCGTGTTACATTCTTTAGGAAAGGGATAGATGAGAGAGAAGACAGGTGGCCAAAGAAGGCAGATATAGCCAATTTATTAATTATTTTACTTCGCCGTCGAATATGCTATAAAGAAGTACCGACGAAGGCTGCATGTTTTAATTTAAGATCTGAATATGTATATATACCATTAAACAGAAAAAAAAAAAACATTTTTTATTTTTCGACTGCTGCAAGTGTTGAACCCAAAGCAACCGGTTTGTAGTCAACGTGCTTACCACCTTGACTACAGCAGCCTCAAGCAAATGAAATCTAGATTTCTTATAAATATTAACGCTGTCTAACGCATAAGTTAACACTGGAATTTCGTACGTAAACGTCAACGTTAGGACTTCAAAGTTTTTATGTATAGTATGGTATATATCGAGTATTTCATGGCGGAATGAGGCAATATGGGTATCATAGGAAAGGTAACTTTAATAACTATTTAACTAAAAAGATAAAAAAAAAATAAATTAACAACTATAGAGGTTTTTTCATATAAACATAACTTTATCAAATAAATTAAGTTTAGCGGCAATATTATACGAAAAAAGTATAGTATAACAAGCAACGGCTTTGATTACTAAAGATTTATTGCATAGCCGGCCTTTGGCTGGACACGCAAGGATTTTCTCCTCTGTGGTATTAACACCGGCTTTGGTTAATAAAGATTTTCTGCTAAATCTTTGCCGCTAAACTTAATTTAACATATGTAGGTAGGTACAAGCTGAAGCTATGGATTCTTTTCCTTTTTAATTAAATAGATATTAAAATTACCTTTCCAATGATACCCATATTGTCTCATCCACCATAAAATACTCGTTATGTGCGTATTATACATACAAACTTTGGAGGCCCGTAACTCCGAAACTAAGCGTCAGCCTCAAATTTTTTGCTTAAAATTGCATTTTATACCCCATGGACATTTTATTTAATTTTTTTCTTTATTTTTGAGCTGCATACGTTAAGGCTCCTTTCAGATTAAGCAAGTTTACTAGCGCAAGTATAATTTTCATTTATTTAATTTTTTTTTTTTTTAACTTGCTTTTATATTCGCATTCAGCAACTTGGTTGATCA
The DNA here is from genome assembly GCA_916610165.2 of Gymnosoma rotundatum. Classification (NCBI taxonomy): domain Eukaryota; kingdom Metazoa; phylum Arthropoda; class Insecta; order Diptera; family Tachinidae; genus Gymnosoma; species Gymnosoma rotundatum. The sequence continues at coordinate 59,578,691 of OU744338.1, forward strand.
AGTTTAATTTGCTCATGCTCGAATTTTCTTAATTTGTTGACGTTTTGTTTCATTAACACATATAAAATTTTGGAACAAATCTTTATTTTTGAGCTGCATACGTTAAGGCTCCTTTCAGATTAAGCAAGTTTACTAGCGCAAGTATAATTTTCATTTATTTAATTTTTTTTTTAACTTGCTTTTATATTCGCATTCAGCAACTTGGTTGATCAAGTTTAATTTGCTCATGCTCGAATTTTATTAATTTGTTGACGTTTTGTTTCATTAACACATATAAAATTTTGGAACAAATCTAGTTTACGGGCACCGCACCAAAATAAAAAAAAGTTGCCTACGGGGTGCAAAATGCAATTTTAAGCAAAAAATATAAAGTGAAAAAATTGGCGGCAACCCTTAGTTTCGGAGTTACGGACCTCCGAAGTTTTTGTATCTAATAAAGCATATATCGAGTATTCGATGGTAGAATGGGACAATATGGGTATCATTGGAAAGGGAATTTAAGGGCCTATTCAATTAAATAGAAAAAAAGTAAAAATAAAAAAAAAAATCAGGTAAGGCTCCAACAAAACTATTTTTTCCATATAAACATAACTTTACTCAAAAACGAAAGAATTTTCTCCTCTATGGTATAACCAACAGCGGCTTTGCTTTCTAAAGATTTTCTGCGTAGCCGGCCTTCGGCCGGACGAAAAGATTTTCTCCTCTATGATATAATCAACATCGGCTTCGCTTTCTAAAGGTTTCCTGCGTAGCCGGCCTTCGGCCGGACGACAGCATTTTCTCCTCTATGGTATAACCAACAGCGGCTTCCCTTTCTAAAGGTTTCTTGCGTAGCTGGCCTTCGGCCGGGCCCAAAGATTTTCTCCTCTATGGTATAACCAACACCGGCTTCGCTTTCTAAAGGTTCCCTGCGTAGCCGGCCTTCGGCCGGACGAAGGGTTTTCTCCTCTATGGTATAACCAACACCGGCTTCGCTTTCTAAAGGTTTCCTGCGTAGCCGGCCTTAGGCCGGACGACAGGATTTTCTCCTCTATGGTATAACCAACACCGGCTTCGCTTTCCAAAGGTTTTCTGCGTAGGAGGCCTTCGGCCGGACGAAAGGATTTTCTCCTGTATGGTATAACCAATAGCGGCTTCGCTTTCTAAAGGTTTCCGAATAACTTAATTTATTTTGTAAAAAAATGTTTTTCCTCACCAGATTTTTTTATTTATTTATTTTTTAAATTTTTTCCTGCTTCAATAAATAGCCTCTTATATTCCCTTTCCAATGATACTCATATTGTCCCATTGCGCCATCAACTACTCGATAAATGCCATATTATATATAAAAACTTTGGAGGGTAGTAACTCCGAAACTAAGGGTTGCCGCCAAATTTTTCACTTTACATTTTTTGCTTAGAATTGCATTTTGCACTCTATAGGCAACTTTCTTTTTATTTTGGAGCGGTGCCCGTAAACTAGATTTAAGCCAAAATTTTTTTAACACAAAATTACACAACTTACTGAAGAAGATATAAAAAACAATGTCACAACGAAATTAATATCCCAAGACAAGAATGACAGCAGAAACAGACTAGGCAAGTACAAGCAAGACTGTACTCAAATCTCGGAAATTCTTTTCCCTTAAAACCGATCTTTCCTCTCACACCCGCAAACATAATTGTAACATAAACACAAGACTTGCGCAAGTAAAGTTGCCTAATCTGAAAGGGGCCAAACTGGAATCAAGCCGTTAAAAGGGAAATAAGTAACGTTTTGAAGTAAATCAGGTGTGGCCAAAAAACGCCTTTTTTCACAAAAACAACGTAACAAATAATTAAAATTTAGTAGCAATGCTCTAAAAAGTTACCTAGGGGGTGTAAAATTCCATTTAAGCTTAAACGCTTAGCTTTACAAAGAATTAGCCCTCGACAGGGCACAACGATTTTTACTTTATGATATGGCCAACATCGTATTTTCTAAATAAAGATTCGTTTACTAAAGATTTCCTACGTAGCAATCCTTTGGCCAAACGAAAAAGTTTCTCCTCTATGTTATAAAAAACACAGGCTTCTTTTACTAAAGATTTAATGCATAGCTGGGTGAAGAATAAAATACTGCACTTTATATACATAGCCACTTTTTTTACAATACCGATTTTAATAGTGTTTGTAACATTTCTATTACCACGCACATACACACAAATACATACGTATTGCTATTTTTGGAAACAATCGAGATCACTTATTTACCTGTATTTATCGGTGGTCAAATCCATACCATGGAAATTGCACAAAATGTTACGATCTTGTACATCCTCAGCAATGAGGCGAAATTTCCGGAAAGAACGTTCGGAATCGTTGTCCTTCTGCAAATCGCCTAAAGCTACTTCAAAAACACGGCCCTTCAAGTAATCTGAGGCAATTTTTTGACCCTGGGTACGATTAACCAGTGTTTTGCCAATTTGGCGAGTAGCAAACATATTAGGTGCCTTAACATCGTACCAATCTTTACGGGAGAACGGATCCACAACCTTTTTTTTGCCACCTTTTTTGCCTCCTTTGGAGAGACCTTTATTTTTACCGACCGCCATCTTCAGAAATCAGAGCGGAAAAAGAACGAATCACGTTGCTGAGGTGCTGTCAAAAAAAGGAAGTTGAAAATTATGCTGTGAACAATAATTTTTCGTTAAATTTTGACATTTGCGGCTAGTGTTGCCCCACAGCACAACTTCACAAAGTTACAGTATGTTCTTATGTTGGTTTTAATTTATTTATGGTTGTTGATGTAAATGAAATACTGTGTACTTATTACTAAAAATTAAAGACAATTATATTTAGATACTTATTAACTTATTGTTTTTATAATAGATACCATATGTTTTAAAATTGTTAGGCTAGCGTTCAGTTCTGCTAGAATTTAAGGTTTGAATTTATATTAATTTCACGAGAAAAATAACTGTATAGACATAATTCGTAGAAAAAAAAAAAACAGTTCAAATGTTTTCAAAAACTTTCAGGCAACTTTCCTTTGGTGGTATACATCTGAAAAGATAAGTACACAATTATTTTTTTTATGTATAAATTAATCTCTTTATATATGCGCAGCAAAATTTCGGAGTTCCTTCCTGTATAACAATCTATTCTGTTATTGTGTGATATTAGACCATTATATAAAAGGAAATACGTTTCGTGTTCCGTCAAACATTTAATAAAAATTAGTTTTAAATTATATGGAAGTACAAACACCAAAAAAAAAATATTTATATATATATATAATTAAAAAACGTAAAATAACTAAAAATGAAGAAATACGAAAACAATAATATGATATTAATTATTCAGAATCATTCTTTAAATACTAAGAAGAAGAATTAAATAGAAAGGAAAAAGCGATGAGATCTGAGATATTTTTAATCTCAGATTAAAGATATAAAATAATTTTCGAAATTTCCTGTTACAGAAATAGAAGTTTATTGTCAGAAATTATGAAATTTTATGAGATTTTAATGCTGATGTGTTTCCAATTTTTTAAATTAAGATTCATTTTAGCAAATCACATATAATTCTACAGTTTATTCCAATTGGAGATGTACTAAATTAATGGTTTTTACCAAAGTTTTGTATAGATAATCAAGCAATTTTTTCGAGAAGTTGATTTGTGTTCACCTTTTAAAAGAAGAAATAGCTTTTTATTAATTTGAAACAATTGATTTTTCTGATTTGAAATAATTTACAAATAAAATTTTTTTCAAAACTATTTTCAGTAGGTCATACTTTTATACATTTTTTATATATATTTAATACGATTTTTATATTTATACACCAAAACGAATTAATATTTCCACTAGAATTGATATTTAAATGGTCAAGGACTAAAATCATTTGACACACGATAACGGTTTCCGTTGTCAATATTTTTTTTTTCTTTTCATTTTGCTTTGCTAATATAAAATCAATTTTTTATATTTATTTCAAATAAATGAAAATAAAAAGCTTTGGTTGATCAAAAAAAAATTTTTAAATTTTATTTTAAATTTTGCCAAAATTTACTGACAAGAATAAAATTAGAAATTAAGTAAAAAAGATTTTTTAAAGTTTGGCTCAGAGGGAATTTTTTCTTTTTCTAATGAAAAAATTTTTTAAAACGTGAAAAAAGGACGTATTATTATAGAGTAATATAAAATTCACTTAATTTTTATAAAAGTCACTTGAAGGTTAAATTTCCTTTGCAGGGAAATTTTTAAAATTAGGAAAATTTTTTAAATTTTACTAAGGGGAAAGTGTTGAGGAAAACATTATGATGATACTGTCATCCCTAAATAAGCGCGTAAAGCGCAAGAAATCTGTCAAAATTTCTCATGTACATACAAAATGTATGAAGCATCCCTATATAGCACGGCGTCAACGCTTAACAATTGGAAAATCCAATATTGACAGTGCGTTAGGAAAAGAAGTTGGCTGCTTGTTAGTTTGTTTTGTTTTGTTATGGTTAAAAAGTTGTTGTTGTCATTTAGTTATTTTCAAGGCAATCTACCGGTTTTATCTCTTCTTTATTTTTATACAGCGGGTTTTATAAAATAAGATGAGTTAACATTACTGTAAAAGACATAAAGTTGACGCTTTTATTTAGGTATGTCATTGCAGCGTAAAAGCCCGACGTAAGAATGCAGATAGTTGGCTATAAATGTGAGGAAGATAACTTAAATTTCCTTTTGGGTTAAATTTTCCTAAAAGGAAATTTTTCAAAATCGAATTCTCCACAAAATTGTTAAAACCATGGCGAAATAACGACCATCCACCATGGCAAAATAACACCAGGTGGCCGCAATGGCCGTAAACGCTAAATGTCAAACTCCATACCAAGGCGAATTAATTATAAGCTGATAGCGGTGGCGAATTCATTTATTTTCGCCTGTATTCTAACTGTCAAACTCCATATATAAAAAATTTATCTAACTGTTATACAGATTTTTTTATATATGGAATTTGACAGTTAGGATACCGGCTAAAATTAATGAATTCGCCACCGCTATCACCTTATAATTAATTTGCCTTGTATATAATTGATTGGCCTTGATAAAACCTTATAGATTAAATATCTCTTAAAGGGATTTTTTTATATACCACAACAATTTTTGAATAATTTTTACAGACTTTTGAAAATCATCTCTAGAAATATGTTTTAAAAGTTTCAAAAAGAGAATTGTTTTCTCTTAATAATTTTTTTAGTTGTGTGTTACAGGTTTTGTCAAAAAGCCAAATCTTCTTTGCATTTAATAAATTATTAATCGGATAAAAAATAGTAATTATTATTTCATAATTTAATAATTCACATTTTACATTTTTTGCACTAAACCGCTATTTACAGAAAATTTTTATTAAATGAACAAGTGTGTATGGAAGTGTGCGTGCTTGGAAGTATTTAATCAAGTACTTATTTACACTAAATTTGTAGAATAAATGAAGAGTAATATTGCAAATGCCATAAATATATATTTTCACATTTCGTTTTTTTTTGTACAAATTAAAAATTAACATGGAATGATTTTTTTGTGTTTCTCTTTCAAATTCATAAGAAGAAAAATACTGATAATGTTAAATGTTTTTAAATTTAATTAAAAAAAAAATTTAATAAAATCTCGCAAATTAATTTAATGGGCCTAATGATTTTAGTTAAGTGTTTTTCTAATTTAGCACCTTATATTTAATGCCGCGCTTAATAAAATTGCTTTTAATTTAAAAAATTTAATATTTAAAAAAAACCCTAAACTATAGTTCTAATTCTTAATTCAGCTGACATTTCTTCACTTTTAGCCCATAATATGTTACATTAAATTTTATTTATTTTCATTCAGCCACAAACTTTTGTTATTCAGCTAATTTTTTGTTAATTCAGCAAGGCGCACTGAATAAAATTATATTTAATTTAAATTTTTTTTTTTAATTTTGAAACTAATATCCTCATTTTTAATTCAGCTGACATTTTTTCACATTTAGCTCCTAATATGTTACATTATATTTTATTTATTTCCATTCAGCTAGCAACTTTTATTATTCAGCTCCGTATATATAGATGCCGAGCTCATTAAAATTGTATTTAATTTGAATATTTTTAAAAACTCTTAAATTAAAATCCTAATTCATTTTTAGAAAAAGCAAATACAAAATAATCAAAAAAATAAACAAAAAATAATTAAAAAAGTGTAATTTAAGAATGGTGAGTTATGATACTTCCTAATAGTTGTAAAATCCTATTTACTAATAGTTGCTCTTTGTTTATCACTTCAAATAAATTAAAATTGTTAATATTCAATTTGAAATTCCCAATTTGATATTGTTATCACCCTCAATAAATCAATGTTATTTTATACATCGCATATGACCTTTATTAAAACGAAGTTTAACTGTATACCCGGAATTAATTTTGAGATATTTGCAAAGCTCGAAAAGCTATTGAATTGAAGAATATGTTCTTGTATATAGCGAAAATGTGTTGACGTTAATGTTGTGACTGAGAATAATTTTCTGCTTGTGTTAGTCGCCTTTTACATTGTAGAAATTAAATGACAGACAGACGAAGTTTGATGGCGAGGGGTTTAAGAAGTAGAGTGTGTAGTACACGACCATCTGTACTAGACATTTTTTGTTGTTGCTTCATTTCATTTTTCTTATTTTAATATCATTTCAGTGTACTGACGCTATTGCAAATAATGAAAGAAAACAGCAACAAGGAACGATAAAAGAAAACAAAAAAATAAATTCTTTCTGTCTAGTAATTTCCGGTTGTAAAAGGTTCAGGCAAGTTCAAAAGACAATGAGAAAAATGTCTGCCCATCTATTTCTACATTGTAATAGGTTTTTAACAAGGAAGAGAGTGTTCGCACTGTTGAGCGAAAGATAGCGTTATTTCGAAATGGAGAAATCATACTAAAAGTCGTATTGATGTCGACAACGATAGTTGCAGATAACCGAAACGTGAACATTGAGAGTATACATTAGCTGAATTCATGTGCAACATTATGTTAATACCAATTTGATGGCTAGTGGGGTCTAGAGTCATAAAAAAAATTTCATTACAAATATCGTGCCTAATTTGAGCTCTACACGTAAAATTAATTCTGGAATTATATTTAAAGCCAGTTCATCTTGGCCCAAGTTTAGTCCTTATCACAGTTGTAGACGCAATTTTAAAATATTTTCAACTTAACGAAACTTTTAATACTATAAAATGTAACACTGAGTTAATGCTAAATAAAACAACAACTAATTTTTTGTATAGTAAACAAAAATTTGCAAATTATATGGAAAATTATTCCTGTAAAAAATTAAAATGTTATGAGTGGATAGATTAAAGAAAAAAAAACTAGCATTGTTCTGGAGTATATGGTGATAACAAGAATCACTTTTTAAAAGATCATACTAAACAGAAAAATGTCTCAAAGTACTGCTGGTACTGGGGGCGTCAGCAGGCGTGAACTTATAGAGCATTCAGCAGTGGGAGTAGGTATTATTAATAATACAATTACTGGTAGATATGGTGCAGGCGACACCGAATGGGAAGCACGTGAGGTAATTTATTCAAAATCATTTAGGAAATGGAAATGTAGCGTATCCAAATTTTTCACTTCAGTCTCAACGTCAAAGAGAGTTGGAAGAAGCCCGCGCAAGAGCTGCTCAAATGGAAAAAACAATGAAGTGGTGGTCAGATTGCACTGCTAACTGGCGGGAGAAATGGAGCAAGGTGAGTGTTTTTTAACTTATACACACATTTAACTATGTGACCGGCGTTGTTATGTTTGGTAACCAACCATATTAACACCTGTCAAATAAGTTTACATTTCTTACAAATTTAATCAAATTACAAAATCCTTTTGCGTTGAACACAGGTGCGTAACGAACGCAACAAAGCCAGAGAAGAATCTAAACAACTGAGAGCAAATCTTGAAATGGCTATGAAAGAAGCTAACTCCTACAAACGCGAAAAAAATGATCTTGAAATGCAAATATCCCAACTTAAAAAGGAAATGGAAAAAGTGCACTCTCTGATGATGAAGCATGCTGGACAATTTCACAAAACTGGGTAAATCATATAATATTAATATATAATATCATCTAATTTTTTATTCTTTCATTTAGAATGGCTGATACTGGAGATGAAAATGAGACGAATAGTAGGGATGCTAATTGTTCTCCTGACATAAGTTCAGATGGATTAAAAAATGTAAACAGTGAAGATGGTTTAGTCACTAAGGCAGCAGCTGGTGGTGAACTTAAGGATCTCGACATTGAAGAATATGTTTTACAAGGTGCGGTTCATAAAAACCATCCGAAATCTGGTAAGTGTAACGAACTTTCAGTCAGTTTTATAAAAAGTAGCTAAATTCGAAAATCGTTTGCAATAGTTAGAAATAACTGTTTAAATAATATTTTGTTTAATATTTCTGCTTATTACATATGAGACAACCAACCGTTGATTTATTACGTTGATACAAACGTTGATACTTGTTCATTACACAGCACGTTGCTTGGTAATGGATAGTGATTACTTCGTGTTTATTTTGCTTCCTAATTAAGAAAAACAAAAGCTGAAAAAAAACATATATTTAAGTGCTCCCAAGGTGAATTGGGGCGAAGGAATTCCAAAAACAACACTATGTTGTACTAGATGAGATGTGAAAATTAAAGTCTCTTAATTGAAATTTACTAAAATTGATCTGAAATGTGTAAATAGAAAATAGCTCATCAGTGGATTTTACCCAAATTTTGTACAGAAAACTAGAAAGTCTTATATCAAAAGCCAAATTGATTAAATGAGAACTCCATTGAATCAATAAGACAAAAGACAATAACAATTCAAAAATGTTGTTGGCCGACTTCCTAAACGCAAGTTGCAATGCATATTTACAATGCATACTCTTCGTAAACTCATATCTAAACTTCTTGGCAACGAACATTGTTCCTAATTGTTTGGCAACTCACTTTAATGAGTATCAGAAGTCAAAATCGCGCATCATTTTTATTTTGTATGCAAACATTTTAAAAATTTTATTTTTAAAATGAAATGTGAATAAAAAATGCCTTCATCCATTAATTTAATGAATTTTTTAAAAAAATTTTATTTCTGATCACTTGTTTCCGGGATTTTTATTGTCCTTAATAAAGTTGTCTCTTCTTTTTTTTCTTTTTTAATAGGTTTCTATAGCAATATAGAATTTTTTGGAAGATTTGACCTGAGATAATTCCTCAGCACTTGCCAACAAAATGGATAAATAATTTTGTGTAACCTCTATTTTTCCAAAAAAAATTATTAAATTTTATACCATGTTTTTGACATTTGCTTTACGTATGAGTTGCATAGCGACGTTCCTAAATGCCGATAAAATGCAAAAAATCTCTCTATTCAACGCAAGTTTGCATTTAAAACATGTTTAGCATTGCATACTCATTTTTTTAAATTATGCATTGCAACAGGCGTTTAGGAAGTCGGCAGTTCTGTACAAAAGCACAGCAAACATTCAGTAACTATTTTTATTTTTTCTTTCATTTTTCTACATAAGGAATCCCATTGGGAACCATTCAGATGTATTTGAAAGATTCAATGAAAAAAAAAAAAAAATGAATAAAAAACAATTTTTATTTTCCTTATTGATAAAAATTGTTTTAAATTATTATTTTTTCATTGAATCTTTCAAATACATATAAATGGTTCCCAATGGCATCCTTTATGTAGAAAAATGAAAGAAAAAATAAAAATAGTTACTAAATGTTTGCTGTTTTTTTGTTTAAAACATTTTTGAATTGTTATTGTCTTTTTGTCTTATTGATTCAATGGAGTTCTCAAGAATGGCTTGAGGCCATTTTGTTTTTATAAAATATTTTTCTTATTTTATTTTCTCTTCAATATTTCGGTATCCATCGGATACCATTATCAAGCACTAAAAAATATATACATACAAGAAAATACATTTCGTGTTTTACATACATACATTTTTTCATATGTGCGCGCCAAAGCCCTTCTGTCCGTGAATTTTAATCGCAATGGCTAAGCTATTATCTTTAAAACTAAATCAATTTAGCGCCTAAACAAATGTTGTAATAGACGATGCAATATTTTTCCTCTATCAGGGGGTTAGCGCTTGTAACTTATCTATGTCCATATTTTTCGAGGCAGCGGGCAAAACACCACACTTTCACCTAATACAGCAATATATTCATTTACTAAGTTTTACATTTACAATTTTCGAAAAAAAAGCTTTATGGCAGAAAAAATTTAAAATTCCAATTTTTATAAAACTGTTCAATGGGAAATATTCTGTACGAAACGTATGGTTATGGCATTGCCGCATATAGCACTCTTACTTGTTATATCATGGTTTCCACCGTGTTGGTTTTATATGTATCTTCCTTAAGCCTTTATGTCATCTAATTTTTCATCGATTTTTATGTAAAGCTTTTATTTGAGACAGTGTTTTTTACGCATTTTTCATTGCTACAGATGAGGTTTCCGCTGAAGAGAAGCGTTTAATACAACAATTATCAAAGGATGATTTTGATGAGGATTATTTGTTACAAAAAATTTCAATGCTCCAACTACGTCTAGATGAGGCTCAAAAAACCGTACAAGCGGAAAGAGAGTAAGAAGAAACAAATTACCTTCATTTTGTTTATCTTAATTAAAAAATTTTTGTTTAAAGTGAAAAACATATTTTACACAAAAATATTGAAAAATTGTCATTAGAAATCCAAGAAGTTCGTGAACGTCAAGAAGAACTACGATCAGCAAAACAGGTACTTTCAAAATACATAAAAAATTGTTTATGAAACATGAATTAAATGGTTATTAATTTTTTAGGAAGCTGTTCGTGAGTTATTAACCCTACAAGAGTCACACCGCGCTGAAATGCGAATTGTAAACAATTCGTTGCAAGAAGAAATAGCTGCACGTGAAAATCTTGAACGCCGTTTAAGTGAATTGCGCACAGAATTGGAGCGTCTGCAAGCAGAGAATGCCTCGGAATGGGGAAAACGTGAACGGTTAGAAACGGAAAAATTGGCTCTTGAACGCGATAATAAAAAATTGCGTACTGAATTGAGAGATTTTCAAGAACGATCGGATCGTAAGGGACGACCTTTGCAAGCAACTGATGCTGAAAATAGAGCTCTACAACAAGAGCTGGGTGATCGCAGTAAGGTTTGTATGAAAACTAAAAGTTCATATTCAGTATAAACTCGGTTCTTGCACATACCCGCTATTGCCATACATCGATTCTTGCAAAAGTTTTTCTCCGAAAGTACTCAGTACTTGTTTTGTTTGTTTGTTAGCTAGTTACACAATGCAAGTATTTTGAGTTTTAAGTTAAGCTCTTTCTGAAAATAGAGCGGCCATCTTCGGCAGTCCGAGACTGCATGGCCTTGCAGAAATATCTGTCTGCGACGTTGCTAGGATAAACTTGTTTATCCGGTCCTCGGGGTGGTTTGGATTGGGATCTTTGACGGTGCCGTAATGGCCTGAATCTGATCCCCTGCAAATCCTGTTTCCAGGCAACACAACGGGACCTTTGGGACCCAAGTGGGTCGGTCTTATGCCGACGGCCTGTGCAACCTAACCTAACCTAATTAGTGGAAGTCTCGCTGTAGTACGAAACTGATGACTTTATTTAATTATGTCAGTTTAGAATTGAACTATGCATGATTTTGTTTTAAAATGTCAAAAACGCATTTTGCAGTGCTTACAATAAAAGAAAAAGATGATGTTTTAAAGAAAATAAACGTGGAATATTCCATCAAAGCAATATTTATAATATTTTTTAGTATAGACATGATAGACAAATGCCGATGACGGTCAAAAATTACAAGTGTGTTTAAAAGGTATAATACTGTGGATTAAAATTGTATGTGTGTGATAGACTTTTCGACAGATCTGTACGATTTTATAATCTTTTGAAATAATTCATTAAAACGTTTTTCTCTATGCGATCAGAGTTGTTTTTATTTTAATGAGGACAAATAAATAATAAAATATTAAAACCATATGTTTTTTGCATCTTTTTGAATAATAGTGTAGTACGTACGACGCCATTTTGAAACAATTTTTAAAGTAGGACAGAATTATATCAGATTTTTGTGTGATTAAATCGTACGATTGTGTATGATAGTGAATTCTGGCTAGAGCTGCAAAACTATCGATAGCCGGCATATTCGATAGTTTCGATAGTTTACTTAACTATCGTTAGCATAGTTTTGATAGTTTTTTTTTTTTTAAACCATCGATACTATCGTTACTATCAAAAGTACTAATTCTAGCAACTATCGCTATTTAATACTATCGCTTTCGGAATAAAAGCTATCCAGCCAAAACTAAAAATATCGATATTGTCGATAGTTTTATCGATTTCTTTTGAAGCTCTAATCCTGGCCTTAAGGCAAGCCTGCACTAAACAAATACGAAATGACTTTGTTATATTAAACAAAAAAATGTCAATACTTAAAACGAGAGTTTAAAACAAATAAAATGCTTTTTAATTAAAACATGAAAGTTCGGTGATTGCTATAATCTTGAAAATGTGCCCGAAGCCTGGTTTTTATTGAGCGCAAGAATCGAGTTTCTACTGAATTTAAATTTCTTTAGTGCTTTTTTGGTTTTCTGTAGTTTTCTTTAATTATTTTCCCTAAAAATATATTTTTATTTCAGGAATTAAGTGAACTCAAAATATCTCACTCCAAGCTTAAAAAACTTTTATCAGAAACCAACACCGAGTTGGGTCATGCAGTTAGGCGTGCTGAGCAATATGAAACAGAGGTAAGTTTTTTATCTATTTGACATAGTCCAGATTTACACTATGCAATTTTTTGAGGCATTTTTATCTCAATTTTCTATTTAAGTTACAACGTAATGCATTATCTAAAAGTAAAACTTAGCAATAGTAACATCCTCTCAAAACCCAAGCAATACCATATTGCTTACTCCTCCTGCTTCACAAACAAACAAAAATTTCATGCTAGTTTCATGAAAAATTGCATAGTGTAAATGCCGTAATATTTATACATATTATAGAGGTAGATCCATCAAATGCATTCTTATTTAAAACGTAAAGATTTACGTGCTTGGTTTTTAAGATGAAGCTTGTTTTTTGAGATTCAAATCTATGAAATTCAATAGATTGCAGTAGTGCAAAGCAAAAATATTACACATATATGGCACTAATGTGCAACTATGGGAGTGCTTTTTAGCTCCTAAAAATTATAAAAAATCGAAATTTAGGAAAAATAGTAAATTCATTACAAATAAATAAAGTTTAAAATGGTAATTTTTATTCAGCTTCTTTTTTACATTGTGATGGGAAATAGATAATATTTTCCTATCTTTCGCATAAATAAATAAATAAAAAAAAAATAGATGGCTTTCCTATCAAGTTAATCAATATATCATCCCAACTGAACTTTTTCAATCGTTTTTTTTAAACGTTTGATGTTAATTTTGTCTTTACTTTTTACTGAGTTTTATTGAGACTTACCCTTAACCTTTCTTTTCCTGCTAATTTTCACTGCTCTGTATAAAAATCAGTCAGTGCCATCCAGCGCTGTTATTGTGCAAGATTTTCCCCTAGGGACATTTCGCATGTAGAAAAATAGTTTTAGATAATTTAAACCCAGTTTAAAATATAAAGGATCCCGAAGTCCAGAAGAGTGTCGATTTCACAGAAAAGAATTGAAATTAGAAAAATCGGTAAACTCTAAACCGGGGTAAAAAACCTGAAAGTCACTTAAAATTGAAAAAAAGAGCGAATATTTCACAAAAGTTATATATTCACCCTTATTCTGTTTGGCAACGTCAACACAAAACAACGTCGTTTTTCTTCGTTTGTTGTAAATCGGTATTCCCGTTGTCCATATTGTGATTAATCGATGACTTTCGCCATATGTTTGGTATTTTCTAAGAACAATTGATGTTGCCGTTTAGTTTGTCGTCGCCATTTTTGATGTTGAGTTGTGTTGTGTGCAAAGGACATTTTAAAAAACATGAAAAATATTTAAAATAACCAAATTAGATATATACGAAATAACAAAAAAGAAATGGAAAAAACTAAAATTACCAACTTCTGCCAGTTTGAAAAATTAGTGGAAGAGTTAGAAAGAATCCATTCCAATGAAAAAGGCAGTTAGTAAAGGCAGGATTTTGTCGGACCGATCAATAAATTATTTATTATTATTATTAATAATATCAATAAAAATTGGAAGTTTTAAAAATACAAAGCTATTTATCAGGCAGACAAAATCCTATCTTTAACTAACGACAAGTTGTAATAATGGCCCTTTGACTATTTATTTAAATTGTTTGTAATAGTTTTGTTTATTTTATTGTTTATAAATATTTTATTTTTTTTTACAAAATTTGAATTTTCCACAACTCTAACTTAACACAATTGAAAACAAATTGAATCTACTGGCTTAAATATAAGATATGTGTGTTTTATTTTTTTATATTATCGATAAACCGTCAACTTCATCATTAGTTTGTTAGGGAATACCAAATTAGTATTGATGTTGTGTTGAGTTGATGTTGTCTCAAAATTGACAACGATGTTGACAACGCCAAACAGAATAAGGGGGATTAAATTTAAAAAACCACTTCGATAAAAATGCGAAGTTCAAGAACTTAATTCATTAGTTAAAAATATAACACCCAATAACAATGATTATGAAAAAACATTCTTTCCGAGATGAAAAATAAATTAATTTCATCAGACATAAAGTTAATTACAATCACCCTTTTCGCGAGTTATTATTCACATGAAATATTTTTACATTCCACATTTTTGCAATCGTGAATAATTTCCCCCGAAAATTCCACTTTAAACAAAATTACCCTTATCGTTAAGGTTTTCTTTTTGCCCCAAATGTGGAGTTTTTTTTATTGTTTTGTTCACTTTCATTTTGATAGCGGAATTCATATATCATGTAAGTATTTGCCATGCTTTTAACGTGATTGTTTAGACTTTTAAAATTCCAATTTTGTGTTTGTCGAAATGTTTATAAATAAAAATTGGTTTTTTTGTTTAGCTGATATTCCACAGTTTTATCTAACTATATTTTTAACGTCTTTAGCCAATTAATGATTTTTGGTTTGAGTTTTTATTTTTCAAATAAAACACTCACGAGTCCTTTAAATAGTTCTAAACTAAGAAAACTACATTTAATTTTTGTCCAATTATTAATGTCTTAACCTTACTACTCTGTTCGAATTTATAGAAAATGTTTGGCAACATTGATTAATTCATTTTAATGATTTTAAAGTAAACTATATTGTTTTACAAACATAAACATAAGAAATTAAACCTAACTTTTTCTTTTGGATTAATTTCCATTTCTTATTTTTAAACCATTTTTAAATAATTTTTATTAATATATTTAAAATTCAGATATGTTAATAGCAATTCTAAGAAAAAATTTCGTTTGATGCTGCGCATTGTTATACGCTTTAGTGTTGCTTTCGCATCTTCGCATTTTGTAACGTGAAAACCTTAAATATACATACATGTATACATATGTATGTAAAAAAATGTATTTCTAATGTATTTCTAATTATTGCATAAAATATACGGCCTAAAAATGCAAATTTTCCTTAATACTAAAAAAAAACAAATTTTCTGTTAGTTGGCAAAGGCGGAAATGCCAGTAATAGCGCGACCTAATATTAAAGCATGAATATCATGTGTGCCTTCATAAGTATTAACAGATTCTAAGTTCATGACATGGCGTATGATGTGATATTCATCTGCAATACCGTTTCCACCTAACATATCACGCATATTACGAGCGATTTCCAAGGATTTTCCTGCATTATTACGTTTAATCATTGAAATCATTTCAGGTGTATGAAGTTTTTTATCCTTTAGACGACCAACTTGCAAACATGCTTGTAGTCCTAGAGCAATATCAGTAGAAGCATCGGCTAACTTTTTCTGTATTAATTGATTTGCAGCCAAGGGACGCTTGAATTGTTTACGATCAAGGGTATATTGACGGGCGATTTCAACACACGCCTCTGCAGCTCCTAAAGCTCCCCAAGCAATACCATAACGGGCATTATTAAGGCAACTAAATGGACCTCTGAAACCGACAACGTTAGGTAATAAATTGTCTTCATTCACATAAAGATCATCCATAAGAATCATGCCAGTAGCAGAAGCTCTTAAAGAAAACTTTCCTTCTATTCTCGGAGTCGCTAAGCCTTTTGATGATTGCTGACGGTCGACAATAAAGCCGCGCACCTTATCATCTTCCCCTTTTGCCCAAACAACAATAATATCAGCAATGGGAGAGTTAGTGATCCATGTTTTAGAACCGTTTAAAATATAACATTTGCTTTTACTATCATATTTGGCTCTGGTCTCCATCCCAGATGGATCACTACCATGATTAGGTTCAGTCAGACCAAAAGCACCTACAAGGAATAATAAAGAAAGTATTTTCAATTAATATTTTCTTTGTTGTTATAATTTTCGGTAATAACCGTCGTCACTGGCTGTGTACTTTGGATGTTCGGCGAGCGCTTTCGATGTGATAACATCATTTTCAAGCCGCGTTTATGTTAAAACTCGCCGAACATCCAAAGTACACAGCCAGTGACGACGGTTATTACCGAAAATTATAACAACAGTTTATTATATACTGGCGGAATCAACCCAATTAATTTAATAATATTTTCTTTTTTGTGCATGCTTATCTCTATTTATACATACATACGTATGTATGTTTAAAGAAACAAAAACTCACCGATTAATTTCCCTTGAGCCATTAGTGGCAAATATTTGTCTTTTTGTTTGTCTGTGCCGAAGTCGTAAATTGCACCCATAGCTAAAGAACTCTGGACGCTCAGAGCAGAACGATAAGCGGAGTCTACACGTTCTACTTCGCGATTCAATAGTCCATAGGCGACATTGGAAACACCAGGACAACCGTAACCATTAAGCGTACAGCCTAGAGCTCCTAGCTCACCAAATTCTCTCATTATAGCTTTGTCAAACAATTCTTCACGGTTTGCTCTAGTTACTCTCGGCAAAAGCGTAGTTTGACAGTAGTTACGAAAAGAATCGCGTATAGCAATTTCATCCTCGGTTAGCTGTGATTCCAAATTTAAGGCATCTTGCCAGTTAAATTTAGGTTCACTTGATTTTGTAGCAAAGGAAGCTCTTGCTAATATTGGACGTAATCCACTTAAAAGATTTTTACTAATCATATTTATTCTTTTGTGTTTTTATTTTTATTCGATTAGATAAATATTCACTTATAAATAATAACTCATACAACAGCTGATATGTTTTTTTACTACTGCTTCATACGATTACTCTCATTTAACTAATGAGAAGAACAATAAAGAAGTGGTAAACATGCTGTGTTTTATTGTATTCTTATCGTCTCGAATTGAGTTTTCTCATTTCAATATTTCTCTAGATTACTCATCTCCCAGGCATGGGAAATTGAAATTTGTAATACTGAAAATAGTGGACATGTTAACAAATGCATTTGCAAATTGAAATAAGAAGTTAGCCAAACGTTTCTGAAAAGAAAGTTAATACATGAAACTTGTTATTCTCTCTCTTCTAAACGTACTGAGGTGAAATATAAAATGTTTTCAGGAAAGGTTTTTTATCGTGGGTTTTTTAGGCATAATTTGAGACATGCCACAATTTGGTTAGTAACAGATTATATACCATACATGGGCATATTGCATTATTTAAATAATGCAGTAAAATTTTGTATTTTACTGAAAAATGCAGTAAGCAGGATGCCCAAGTATGTTATATACCATTAGGTTGCACAGGCCGTCGGCATAAGACCGACCCACTTGGGTTCCAAAGGTCCCGTTGTGTTGTTATATACCATTAATATGACTTTTTTTAAATCCACCACTAATTTTTTAATAGTTTTTATACATTAACTTATACCAGAATTTTTGGACTTCCTTATGTTTACATTTTTAAAGTTTTTTAAGTGTGTTTCTATGCTTTTTTCGTCAATTTTTGAGTTATGCGCCGTTCTTGAAAGGTGTGGAAATCTCAAACTGTAACTTAAATATCAAATAGATTGGGATTAAGTTTCAATATGTCAAACTGTTTAAAAGTGCCTGTTTTATTACCAAAATTTTACGTGTCCCAGGTTCTGGCTTTTTCATTTTGTCTAATATTGCCATACCCCCGCAACTACGATATCTATTTATAGGCGAGTTAAAACGTCTAACGATATGGAAGCTTTTTGTAGCAGTTTTTTTTTTGTAAAACGTGGGTGTAAGTATGATCCAATCAAAGGAATGCTGCAATATTTACAAGAAGACACTAATTAGAGAATTTCATCAGAATTTCTGTGTTGCGTCAGTACTTTATAAATACCTTTGTATAAGTATTAAAGGCATTAAATGTACTTTCGTGACAATATTAATATTCATAATTGTTATTCTGCATGTTAAATTTAAAACAGAATGAAAAATTAAAAACTGTTGTGATGCATATAAATTTTGCTATGGATGTAGAGCGTAATTAATATAAAAACGTCAATTCATACGAAACACACTATTTATTTTTTGACCTACTTGAAAAATAAATGAACAATTTTAGTGTTTTACATCGTGTATTCGGCACAAAAGACTGTTTAGTTAAATATTAATAAGGTTTTATATATTGTATTAAAAGTTTTGGCATTTTGTATAAAGAGTTAAAGTAACTCTTGTTTTGTTGTAGTTTGAACAAATTATATCGAGTATTTTTTTAATGTTAATGTTCTTGATCGTTTCTCTGACAGGAAATAATTTGTGTTCGATACGGTCAATTTAGTTTGAAGTAATAATATTGCACGCATTTAAAACTTGCTAATCATGGTCTTACTCATACTTCAAATAGAAACTAATAAAATTTGATAAGTTTTGAAAATAATTTCATTTAAATTTTGTATAAATAAAACATTTCGTTTGCATAGAATTTCTTTCGTAAGAGACAACTAAATTATAAAAGTTTTGAGTTATCCATCTCTGCCTTGTACTATACGTACATATTAAGTAACCTCTAAAAATCTCTCCACATAAACCTAAATTTCCAGATACACAAATATGTAGATACCCACTTGACCACAACCAACATTTCATCTAGAAGTTTCAGATTTCCTGCATATATAGAATATAATGATCAATATGTTCTTTATTTCCTTTTTGCAATTTGATAAAATTGAGATTATAAAAAATGTTTTAAAATTTTTTTATAATTCGATACCATAGGATATTTTACGTTATTCTCGAGTGTGGAATAAAACTTTAATATTATTTTTTTCAAAACACGTGTATATTTTTACACTACACTTAAAGAATAAAAAGTTTATAAAATTTTTAATTTGGTATCACCTTATTATACCGTTCACCACAAAAAGTGGAAAAATAAAGTGTCATTATGTTTGTAATTTCTATATTTATTTCCGACCACATAAAGTATATTCTGAGTTCTTATGCATAGCGAAGTCGATTGAGCGGTTTCCGTCCGTGTTAGTGTTGAAATCAAGTTGGCCAAGGCACTAGACTCTGACTTCAATGTCGCTAGCTGTTAGTTTAAATTGACCTAGTACTTATTCCTTGCAATTTTTCTAACCTAATCATAAATTGTACGTACATATTTTCCGTAAATTGTACATGTTTTTTTGGAGAACCAATTACAAATATGCAGGATCCTATTGCTATTGCTTTGTATGTTTTATTATGTTTCAGTTATTGTTATTATTCAATTAATGATTATAGGTACGGATAGAGTTGTTCGCATGTATTTTTATACTCTTCACCACAAAAAGTGGAAAGAGGGTATATCTAAGTTTGTCATTCCGTGTGTAATTTCTGCAATACACTTTTCCGACCCCATAAAGTATATATATTCTGAGTTCTTATGCATAGCAAAGTCGATTGAGCGATGTCCGTCTGTCCGTCTGAAATCAAGTTTGCCTCGGCAAAAAAAAAAAAAAAAGATATGTCAATCAATCAGATATAGTGTCGAAAGAGGTGCTATTGGAAATCAGCATGATGGGTCCATGTCCTTCGATCAGCACGCAAAACACCACTTCTACCTATAATTTTTTTATGTTATTTGGAACAATAAAGTAACTCTAATAAAAAACAAATAAATATATAGAGAATTAAAAAATAAGAAAAAACATCAAATGAAAAAATTGGTCTCGCCCATATTTTCGAGTTACGGGGCTCTGAAATTTTCACATTTTTTAGAATATCAATATGAGTATAATTTAAAGCTTTTAAAGAGATCGTTGAGGAAATACTAAAATTTTAAAAAAATGAATAACCCATTAAGAGCTGATGTCATTTTTACGTAAAATTTATATATTCGCAATACCAAATTTTTAATTTTTTAATTCTCTGTTACGCGAATATTTTCTTTTTTAATACTTACTAAACTAGATTTACATAGATGGTGAAGGGTAGGGTACATATATAATATCCGGCATAGCCGAATAAAGCACTTTTACTTGTTTTTGTTTGGACTCGACTTATTCAAACAGAATGAGATATTTCAAGTTCAATTTTATTTTAATATCTAGATTTTGTTTATTGATTCTCTTCAACAAAAATATGTACATATCTCAATTTGTAAATTTGGGTCAATTGGGTAGGTAGTGCGTTTGTTGGTAAATATACATACAAATGTTGTTTTGTGTATCTACTTAATCTACTTAAGTGATAATGCTTCAAATGTGATATTTTTTCAATATCGTTACTGATAAGGTGGTAAATGAGAATAAAAAATATTTTGAGTTCTTATTACTCTTATAAAAATCTTATTCAAACCAAGTTTAAAAATAACAAATTTCAGTGGAGAATAAATTGACAAGATGACTTAATTGCGATGGAAGTGTTCAAGGAAGATGTTTTTACCAGAGGGGTCCTTTGTATCATATAACATGTACCCATTTATTTTAAATGACTTCACTGTATTAGATGATGCTCAGAAATCAGCACTATGAAGATTTGTTGAATAGCAAAGAAGTATTCAAGTTCATTTTTATGTTGATGCATACTGTTTGCGTTTCAAAAATATATTTTTATACAGTTCATGGTTCATTGCTTGCATTAACAAAGATTGCAGTTTTAGCATTTATTGCATCACGTTCCTTATTGAGGTGATGAAATTAAGACGGTAGTCTTCACTAAAGTATCGATTGTGGTTTAAATACATTTGAATGGAAACTGCACTGTTCTTTTAGTTCGAATTGCATTGTATGCATTGCATATTAAGCAAACTGGGGGTAATTTATAATAGGCCCTAGTGTGACCAAAATCCTTGTAGTTTTGGCACTGGACGGGTCCAGATCGTTTCTGAGGCTCTGCAACGTTAATTGTACGTTGTAAAAGAAGAAATTTTAAATTGTAGATGGAGTGGGCTTCATATATTTTTTAATTTAATCTTCCCGAATTCAAGCTCTATTCGAAAAAAAGGGTTCGATGAGTCGCTCTCGATTTTTTATGTTTGCCACGTTTTTATTTTAAATTAATTTTTTTTACAAGCTATATTTATTTCCTGTGAGTTCAGGCAATAATCTTGTTCTTTATTGACAACCTGAAGGACTGCTCCTCAATTGATAGGTATATAAAAGGTTTTTTACGGGTTTCAAATTTTATTAACCGCAATACCCTTCACCATAGATGTATGTATAACAACATGTACATATAAATCGGCGGCTCAATCATTTCACCTCAAGTCTTCTGGGTGCAACTGGAAGAAAGAAAATTAAAAAAACAAAAATT
This sequence comes from Gymnosoma rotundatum, assembly GCA_916610165.2. Classification (NCBI taxonomy): domain Eukaryota; kingdom Metazoa; phylum Arthropoda; class Insecta; order Diptera; family Tachinidae; genus Gymnosoma; species Gymnosoma rotundatum. Next base: position 59,600,462 of record OU744338.1, read on the forward strand.
TATTTATTTTTTTTCTTGTAAAAATTAATTTTGCTGTATCAGATCGTAGTATAATTGTGGTGAATACGGAGTACGAGGTAAATAAAACCATCTGCAGGAATACAAGCGAAAGTTGAAAAAATATAGAAAAATAAGAGGCATGCGTGGTGTTTTGCCGGCTGCCTCGAAGGACTGACTTTCAATAGCAAAATTTTCGAAACTATGATCGATTGGCGTTTTTAAATTTTCTCTAGCTGATCTAGCAAAGTTGATTTCAACACAAACACGGACGGACAGACAGATAGACGGACATCGCTATATCGACTTCGATATGCATAAGAATTTAGAATATAATAGAATAATAGAAATTATGACAAACTTAGATATACTCTTTTCCACCTGTGGTGAAGGGTGCAAAAATAAAAACTACGATTATGAGCTGTAGATCAGGCAAAAATAATATCTTAAATATATCCAAAACCTGACATTGAAGCATACGAGGGCTGCTATATATATTTCTGGCCTGGCAACACTGAGTGCTGCCAAGTGCAATCTGACATTTCCATTGGAAAGTTCGTCATTTTTAAGCATAATCGTACTCAAAACGTTTTGACGTACGACCATTATTTGTGTTGTTTACAGTGGCTTGAAAAAATTAATATAGAAAAAAATGGAATTAACTCGTGAACATTTTCGTGCCATCATTTTTTACAACTTTCGACGTCGATTATCACGACAAGAGTGCATTGATGAACTTAAATCTTTGTATGGCGATGAAGCACCATCCTATAGCACTGTGAAAAATTGGTAAAATGAATTTATTCGTGGCCGAAGCTCGCTCAAAGACGATTTCCGTGAAGGTCGTCCGAAAACGGCTGTTGTGCCAGAGAACATTGATAACGTGCGTGAACTTTTTGGATTTTGGTGGTTCACTACAACGAGCTCTGTGAATTTGTGAAAAATAAAATATTTATTGGTTAAAAAATATAAAAAGACTACATATACCTATAGATAAACCAAATATCACGGGAAAAAACAAAAAAATAAAAAAAAACATCAATTATTTGCACAAAAAAACCAAATTTATAATTTATGACTGACTGCAATGGCTGAATGCCATAAATGCAGGAGATCAATCCGTGGCGAAACAGGCATAGCATGTGCTGGAATATGTGGCAAAGTGTATCATTGTGGTGATAAATGTTCAGGCTTAGATCAATATTCATCAAAGATATTGGACGAAAATGCATTTCTGAGATTTATGTGTGATGATTGTGTCCAATATGTCCACAATGTAGATTATGCTTTAAAGGAGATTCAAGATGGTGTCAACAAAAACAAAGTAAACTTAGCTGAATATAAAACCGAATTTGAAGTGTCATTAAAACAAAATGAAAATGAAATCAAACAATTATTAGAGGCAATTGAAAAAAGATACGAAGAAAGATTAAGAAAAATAGATAATGCACAAAAAATATGTGAAAAAAATGTAAATGAAATTAAAAACCTTCGCGGCGTCGTAAACGATTTTGAAAACAAAAATAAAGTCATCTATAACACAATTGAAGAAAACAATGTAAAGATGTGTAATGAAATTAAAAAAGTAATAAAAGAAACAGGTGAAAAACAAAACAAACTGTCATTTGCTGATACAGTAAAAAAAAATACGGTATTGCCAGATTTGAAAAAACAGGTACCATTAATAATAAAACCTAAAGAAAAACAAAAAATTGTAAAAACAAAAGAGGACTTAAACAATAAGGTGGATCCAGTTAACCTGAATATAATAAACATTGAAAACAGAACAAATGGAACAATTGTGATACAAAGTGAAAATAATGAAGAAAGAGAAAAAATTAAAAATGCTATTGAAAATAAAATGAGTGATGCATATGAAATAAAAGCGCCAAATGAAAATGATATGTCAATAATAATAACAGATATGTCATTTAAATACAATGAAAAAGATTTAATAGAGAAAATTAAGAGACAAAATCAACAATTGCAGGAACATGAAATGAAAATAGTGAAATCGTTTGAATATAGAAAATATAATAGAACAATCTATAATGTGAAAATAATAGTAGATAAAGAAACGTACACAAAGATTAAGGCAGCTCAAAAATTGAACATTGGATGGGAAAGATGTAGAATATTTGATGGAACTGACATTATTCAATGCTTTAAATGCCTAGGGTATAATCACAAGGCGGGCGAATGTAAAAATGAGGAAGTTTGCTATAGATGTCTTGGAAACCATAAAGCGAAAGAATGTAACAAAGAAATTATTAATAAATGTGTCAACTGTATAAGAGCGAACAAAAAGCTAAATATGGGACTAGATGAAAATCATATAACATCAAATAAGGAATGTCCAGTATATCAAAATAAGCTGAGCATGAGGAAGAGGAGGTTGGGGCTAATATTTTAACAATTACAAGGGGTACACGGTATTTACACAAATGTATGTGGATTAGTAAATAACTACAATCAATTGGAAATAATTGCTGATGAGCAGGACCCAGATTTTATAATACTTACAGAGACCCATTTAACAAAGGACATTGATGAAAGTGAAATACAACTAAAAGACTATAATCATTATAATACGCTCTCCAATTCAACCAGAACAGGAGGCGTTAGTATATATTTTAAAAAGTTATGGAATGTTATGAAAATTGGTGAGAAGATATCTGACTCAAATTACTGGATTGGTGCATATATGGCTAAGCTCGAAAGGAAACAAATTTTATTAATGGCGGTGTATAGATCACCAAGTGGTAGTGAAGCGGAATTCTGTACAGTATTTGAGGAAATAATCGAAGATATATGTGAAAGGAACTATGATATAATAATAGCAGGTGATTTTAACATAGATTGGAACAAAGAAGATACATATAAAATCAGACTAGAAAGTCTTTTAAATGATAACGGACTAAAACAAATAGTTAACGAATATACTAGAATCACACAAAACTCGAACACATTAATAGACTACGTAATAACAAATAATGGCAATACTTCAACGAGAAACAACAATGCAAATAAAATATCAGATCATGAAGCTATAGATATAAAAATCGAATATATGAACCAAGAACGAAACAAAATAAATAGAAAAGTAATAGAAATATTTAAATATACTAAAGACATTTTTAATAGAGAACTCAGTGTAATTCTAAAATGTAGCGAAAGTGATAATTTAAATGACTGCGTTAATATAATTGATACATGTCTGGAAAATACGATTAAAAAATTTACAAACAAAATAATTGTTAATACAAGAAACGATACAAAAAAATGGTTCAATGAGGAATTAAAAACACTCAAGGAAGAAAAAATTCATAAATACCAAATTGCAAAAGCAGATAATACAGATAATGCGTGGAAAGAATATAGAGCAATAAGAAATTTATATAAAAACAAAATTGAAATAGAAAAAAACAAATATGTGAATAATAAAATAAATAATGCCAAAGACCAAAAAGAAATGTGGAAGGAGATAAAAGACTTAGTACTTAAAAAAAACGAGACTGTAATAAAAACTGTGATATTTAATAATATAGAGTGTAAAGATAACTATGAAATAGCTACCCAATTTAATAATTACTTCGTAAATAGTATAAAATTAATAAGAGATACAATAGAAAAAGTGCAATATACGAACAAAGTACCTGTGATAAACTTTAGATTTAAATTCCGTGCAATATCTTTAACAGAACTAAAAAACATATGTAAAAGCCTAAAAGATAAACCAGATTTCAACAAAGTCTCAATTAAGATAATTTTAGATAACTGGAACATTGTTGGCAAAAATATGCTTAATGTTATTAATAAATCCCTCAAAAATGGGGTTTTCCCAGATAATTGGAAATATTCAATGGTAACTCCGGTAGAAAAAGTAGCTAAAACAAACAGATGTGATGAATTCCGCCCAATAAACACTTTAAAAACTTGCGAAAAAATTTTAGAAAAAATTGCAAAAGAACAGTTGGAAAACTATATGGAAATAAATAACTTATTTTCAAGATATCAGTCTGGATTCAGAAAAAAATACTCTTGTGAAACAACAGTTAATTATGTGATAAATAAATGGAAATAAAGAGAAACAGATAATAAGATAATGGCACTTTTCTTGGACTTTAAAAGAGCATTCGAGACTATTGATAGGGAGTTATTAATTCAAAAATTATATATGTACGGTTTAAGAGAAAATGAATTGCAATGGTTTAAATCATATCTTACAAATCGAAAGCAAATAACTAAAGTTAACGGTATTAAATCAGATAAAATTGATAATGAATTTGGTGTACCGCAAGGATCAATATTAGGAGCATTATTGTTTATAATATATATAAATGATATGCCAAACATTTTAGAAAAATGTGAAATTATTTTATATGCTGATGACACATTAATTTATGCTAAAGGAAATACAGAGAAAGAATGTGCAGATAATTTAAATCAAGACATGAACAGCATAAACAATTGGCTCAAAATGAACAAATTAAAACTAAATGAAAGTAAAACTAAAATTATGGAAATTAACATGAACAGCAACGTAATTTTTAAAATAAATAATCAGATAATTGAAAAAGTTAATCAAATAAAATATCTCGGTTTCATAATCGACAAGGACTTAAAATTTAAACAACACGTTGAATATATATGTAAAAAAATTGGTAAAAAAATAGGTTTCTTTAAACGGGTGCGAAATAAAGTATCGATAATAACGGCAATTAATATGTACAATACTATTATAAAACCACATTTTGAATTTGGCTCCACAATACTATACACCTGCTGCACAATAACACAATTAGATAGACTGCAAAAACTCCAGAATAAAGCTATGCGTGCAATATTAAAATGTAACAGATATACTCCGATACAGATAATGCTTGATACATTAAAATGGCTAAATATACAACAAAGACTGGCTTTAAATACACTTAACTTTGTCCAAAAAATGAAGATGGGAAATGCTCCAGAATAATTAATCGATCAGCTAAATTATGTAGGAGAGGTTCAACCATACAACCTACGAAACGCAGAAAACTTTAGACTACAAAGGGTGACAACGACAGCAATGCAAAGATCGCTTTTCTTCAAGGGACTAAAACTATATAATATGCTGCCTAATTACATCAAAACGGAAAGAAATATTAACATCTTTAAAACAAATATCTCAAAATTTGTTAGAAATAATGGAAATAACACAATTCATGAAAATTTATAAAATTGTTAAATATTATTTTCAAAAGTTTAATTAAAAGTATAATAAATACTACTATTATTATTAAAAAAAAAAAAAAAAAAAAAAAAAAAAAAAACTCATAATCTAAGGTCGACATGCGACATACCGAGAGATAGAGACATCCTTGGACATTTCTTCCACCAGCATACATTCGATACTGCATGAACACCTGGCCGTAAAAAAGGTTTGTTCTCGTTGGATCCCGCTCAATTTGAAAGTCGCTCAAAAAAAGGCTCGTGTCGATTGGTGCAAAGAAATGTTGCAAATATACAATTGCGGTGCTTCAAAAGACGTTTATAAGATCGTCACAGGTGACGAATCATGGATCTATGCGTATGAGCCCGAAACGAAACAACAATCGACCGTGTGGGTCTTCAAAGACGAGCAAAATCCAACGAAAGTTGTTCGTGGAAGAAGCACTTCGAAGCAAATGGTCGCCTGTTTCTTCGGCAAAACTGGTCATGTGGCGACTGTTCCGCTTGACCAACGTAGGACGGTCACTTCTGAGTGGTACACTACAATTTGTTTGCCTGAAGTCATCGGAGAAATTCGAAAAACCAACAAGAGAAGACGAATCATTGTTCACCATGACAATGCGAGCTCTCACACATCGGCTCAAACCAGAGCGTTTTTGAAGAAAGAAAATTAAAAAAACAAAAATTTATTTATTTTTTTTCTTGTAAAAATTAATTTTGCTGTATCAGATCGTAGTATAATTGTGGTGAATACGGAGTACGAGGTAAATAAAACCATCTGCAGGAATACAAGCGAAAGTTGAAAAAATATAGAAAAATAAGAGGCATGCGTGGTGTTTTGCCGGCTGCCTCGAAGGACTGACTTTCAATAGCAAAATTTTAGAAACTATGATCGATTGGCGTTTTTAAATTTTCTCTAGCTGATCTAGCAAAGTTGATTTCAACACAAACACGGACGGACAGACAGATAGACGGACATCGCTATATCGACTTCGATATGCATAAGAATTTAGAATATAATAGAATAATAGAAATTATGACAAACTTAGATATACTCTTTTCCACCTGTGGTGAAGGGTGCAAAAATAAAAACTACGATTATGAGCTGTAGATCAGGCAAAAATAATATCTTAAATATATCCAAAACCTGACATTGAAGCATACGAGGGCTGCTATATATATTTCTGGCCTGGCAACACTGAGTGCTGCCAAGTGCAATCTGACATTTCCATTGGAAAGTTCGTCATTTTTAAGCATAATCGTGCTCAAAACGTTTTGACGTACGACCATTATTTGTGTTGTTTACAGTGGCTTGAAAAAATTAATATAGAAAAAAATGGAATTAACTCGTGAACATTTTCGTGCCATCATTTTTCACAACTTTCGACGTGGATTATCACGACAAGAGTGCATTGATGAACTTAAATCTTTGTATGGCGATGAAGCACCATCCTATAGCACTGTGAAAAATTGGTAAAATGAATTTATTCGTGGCCGAAGCTCGCTCAAAGACGATTTCCGTGAAGGTCGTCCGAAAACGGCTGTTGTGCCAGAGAACATTGATGCCGTGCGTAAACTCATAATCTAAGGTCGACATGCGACATACCGAGAGATAGAGACATCCTTAAACATTTCTTCCACCAGCATACATTAGATACTGCATGAACACCTGGCCGTAAAAAAGGTTTGTTCTCGTTGGATCCCGCTCAATTTGAAAGTCGCTCAAAAAAAGGCTCGTGTCGATTGGTGCAAAGAAATGTTGCAAATATACAATTGCGGTGCTTCAAAAGACGTTTATAAGATCGTCACAGGTGACGAATCATGGATCTATGCGTATGAGCCCGAAACGAAACAACAATCGACCGTGTGGGTCTTCAAAGACGAGCAAAATCCAACGAAAGTTGTTCGTGGAAGAAGCACTTCGAAGCAAATGGTCGCCTGTTTCTTCGGCAAAACTGGTCATGTGGCGACTGTTCCGCTTGACCAACGTAGGACGGTCACTTCTGAGTGGTACACTACAATTTGTTTCCCTGAAGTCATCGGAGAAATTCGAAAAACCAACAAGAGAAGACGAATCATTGTTCACCATGACAATGCGAGCTCTCACACATCGGCTCAAACCAGAGCGTTTTTGACCGGCCAAAAGTCGAATTAATCGGTCATCCGCCGTACAGCCCTGACTTGGTACCTAATGACTTCTTCTTGTTTCCGCACATCAAGAAAAAACTGCGTGGTCAACGATTTTCGTCGCCAGAAGAAGCTGTTGAAGTGTTCAAAAACCATGTCTTAGAGGTGTCTCAATCGGAGTGGAAAAAGTGCTTCGACAACTGGTTTGAGCGCATGCAAAAGTGTATAAATCATGCTGGAGTATACTTTGAAAAACAATAAAACCATTTTTGATTATAAACATTCGCATTTTCACAATAAGGCCAGAAATATATAGAGCAGCCCACGTACTACACTTGCTTTAGAAATTTTGATTTTGTTTTCAGTTGATATGAATGTGTAAAGAAACAATAAAATTTTAACAAATTTTCTTTGTAGGTGAAACGTTTGCGCCAACGTGTTGAAGAATTAAAGCGTGAATTGGCTGCAGCTGAAGACGAATTGGATTCATCAGTTAATCAGGTGCGTCGTTTACAGCGTTCCAATGATGAACTGGTTGGACAAAATGAAGGACTGCAAGTACAGATACAACATCTGCAAACCAGGTTTGATTAATTTTTACAATATTCCATAAAAAAAGGAACTGTTACCTTTAAAATATACTTTTAACGTCAATAATGTTTAATAACTTTTAACATTGGGAATGCTGCGAAATCTGCTATATATGTATATATTTCAATAATACTAACTTTTGTTAACAACTACAACTTAAATCTTAAAAAAGACGTGCACTCAGTCCACCAATGCGCGGGAGTTATAATGGCGTACAATTGCGTAATAAAATAGCAGTTGAATTGCCAAGTGATTGTTTGCCAAACATTAATGATTTACGTCAGATATTCGATGATGGTTCTGCTCAAGGTAATATTGGGCATCGTCATTCATCTGGGGCTGAACCATCATCAAAGCGTTCCAGCCACACGGAACGTACTCTCTTGCAACAACATCAAGCGAATAGTTTTTTTGATGCCAAAACATCACATGTCGAAGAGAATATTTTTGAATCGAAAAGTCGTAATCTTGAATTTGAGAGGGCTAAACAAAAATTTGACAATCCAACGCATTTGCAACACCAACATCATCACCACCAGCGCGAACAACGTGAACGTTCATCGGGAAGATATGGACCGAGTAATAGTAGTGGTGGGGTTGGCAGTGGTAGTGGCAGTAACGGTGCCAGTGCTGTCATTCCATTAAATACCCCGCACAGTAGAGCAAATCTTGCTTTACCTTTAAAAACTACCACAGCTATGAGTGGCCAAAGTAATACTAATTCAAATTCGAATTCAAATTTGAATTCGAATTCATCTAATCTTTCCAAAGACGATATCAATCGACAGTTGTTTGAGGATCATTCACGTTCTTTGACGGTTGGTGGTAGCGGTGCTGGTGCAACAAATGCCGATACAAAATTTTATCAAAAAGACAATTCAAGTTCTGCAACTAGTGTTGGTGGTGGCAAGTATTCCAGGAACAGCATTAACTTGGATGGTCTTAAAGTATCGGACGATGAGGTAATACTTATGCTTGCTGTTTGAGACTTAAGAACTTTATTTCTCTCTTTACGGAGATCATACAAAATTAAATGTGTTTGTTTATTATTATTGTTATCTATTATCAGTTTTTTATTCGTATGAATTTCTGTTATTTTATTTGCTTTATTTTTTTATTTTATTGCATTAATCTTTTGTAAATGCTTATCTGCCCTAATATTTGTAAGTATTGCTTTTTTTAGTAGTTTATTTACATGGTAGAATTGTTTTTCATTGATTTCTAATTCTGTCATAATTTTTGACTTTAATAAATAATGAATGCACTTTATTGTTTATTATTTTATCGTTTCTTTAGACTCCGTAATTATGGTTCTACTAGCTTACTGCTTGACGAAGAAACCGAAGGCAACAGTGAATAAGAAGTTACAAAAGATGTTTTGGGAATTTATTTTGTTATTTTAAGTAAAATAGGTATAAGATATTTTATTATCAATAATAACCCAAATTAACTTTTTCCTAACTAAAATTAAAACTAAATATATTATATTTTTAGGCAGCGCAATAAATTGTTTCGCTTAACTTGTTGAATTGTAAACAAGTAATATTTGCAAGTACAATTACAAAATCACGGCAAATAACCAATATTTTAAAAACGTTTTATGGAATGTGGTCAAACAGGCTACAAAACTTGAAATAAGTGTAGAATAAAACGTTTTGAATGCTTCATTTTCTTGCTAATTTATTCACCCTTTTTTTATTGACATTTGAACTAAAGCCTCTAGCTAAGTCTAACATTCCTGCATAAGTTCTACCAGCATATTGAACTGTTTTACGATTGTTATTTTAATACTTAAAATGAAAAATAGCATACAAAAAGTTAATCAAAATAAGCATAATGTAAAAACTAAAAGTAAACTTAACCCTTTCACGACCATAAGGAAACCGGGACTATATATTAGTATTCAATGGGTTTTCTTAGTTTATTTTTATACAAAATAAACAAAAATTGCAATGAAATAATAAACTCGTGGGTAGATTTTTTGGAATTTTCTGGGAAATATTTTTCCCTATGGGCAATAAAGGTAAAAAAAAATCAGTTTATTGAACTTTTATTATAAGTTTTACAAGAAAAATAAATAAAATGTAGTAAAAATAAAATACAAAAAAACTTATGAAATTAATTGTGATATTCTGAGAAGCAATTTCTTTTGCTTGTAAAACAGAGATGGACATTACACATAACACAAACATTATGTGTTCTATTCTCTATATGCTTTTTAGCGCAGTTTACACATCTCTTCATTTGGCCGCTCTTTTGCATATTGTGCGCTGGTAAACTGTGCTTAATACTAATTTTTGATTTCGCTCCTTCCTTATAAATAGGTCTTGCTCTCTGCCTAGATGTATAGCTATTTATTAAATTTCGTGCTACAAGCTGCCGATACTCCAAACTGTTCAAAAGTGATCCCTCAACCCGTTTATTTTTATGCAGTTTTGTATATATCACATACGCGTTGTTCATTGCTATGTCCATAATATCAAAGAACAATCGTAAATAGTATTTTATTTTTGCTTTGCGATCTACCTCATAACATACTTTTCGCTGATCCATTAGATCCACTCCGCCCATATATTTATTATATTTTACGATCATTTCAGGACAAAGTACACTTAATTTTTGAGCTGATTTTGCTTGCCTCCTCTTTACAAAAGTCGTTTGCTCTGGAGATAAAAAATTGGTAAGCATGTGAACCGGTTTTGTGTCCATCCATTTCACGAAGGAGATACCTTTAAAATTTGCGCAATAAGTGTCACCTCGTTTCATTGTTTTATCCAACGGTAGGTTTTTGGGGATATTTTTTCTATTTAAGCGAACAGTGCCGCAAGCCTTTAAATTTTGCATCATTAGTTTATATTGTAAGCTAGGAGAATTGAAGAAATTATCAAAATAAAGTTCGCACCCAAGGCCATTCAACTTTTGGCTCAAGTTAAGTACAACGGATTCGCCTAAACCGACTTCTGGAATAGTTTTTCTCCCCGTGTATAAATCAAACTCAAATAGATAACCTGTCAAAGAATCACATCTGCACCACATTTTGAAGCCCCATTTGATAGGCTTGTTTTTAATGTACTGCTTCATCACGTTGTGCCCTTTAAATTTTATCATGTGCTCGTCAATTGATTGCCTCTTCGAGTTATTTAAGGCATTTTGAAAACAATAGTTAAAATGGTCAAATACTGGTCTTATTTTATAAGCTCTATCAGAAGTAGATGACTTACAATCATTATTATAGAAGTGCAGATTTTGTCGTATTTGCTCAAATCTTGTGCGAGTCATAATGTTAGCAATGTAAGGAACACCCATATCTTCATCAGTAGACCAGTAACTTCGAAGACTTGGTAAAACTTTATAACTCATTACAAAATTCATTCCTAAAAACGCTTTCATTTCGTCTTCTTCAATACTAAAAGATCTTCCATTTTGTTCCGCATACCTTGTACTCTCCGGTATGACAATATGTGACAAAAACAAATTCAACTTAGTCACTTCAGAAAAAATGTCCATTGGTGTCACCATATCTTGCCTATCAGAAAAAATGTTTACGCAATCAAATTCGTAACCACTTTCGTAATATGTGTGAGGTGTATAAGAGCCATTTGCCCATCTAAAAACAAGTTGAAGCTCCGTTTGAGGGATTATGTTTTTATCGGCTTCTTGAACAGCATTTTCGATTTCAACCACATCTGCAGCTTCTTCAACGTCGTTTTCTAAAAAGCCTTGATCTTCTTCATCCAGACAAAGATCGTCTTCGTCATCACTATTATCCGCCATTAGCAGTTGCAATATTTCGTCTTCGCGTAAATGAAACTCTCTGCACCCTTTGTTAGCCATAGCTGTAAACAAAATTTTATGTTGTGAATATGTACAAATGGCTCAATATCAATAGACAATTTGCATATAATTTCCCTTTTGGTCCATAGGGAAAAATGTTTCCCATGGAATAAATGTACAAAATTAAGAGACTGTTTGTAACTTATCCAATTTTGACTTTTTATGTTTTAGTTTTCAATACTAACCACGTAATAATTTTGTGTAGAAAAAGTCAGAAATGTAACTTCAACCGCGATAAAACAAACTAAATAAAGAAGACCTTAAAGTTGGAAAAGTATGGGATTTCCCTTTTCTTATCAAACTACACATATTAAAGTATTGCCAACTTTAAGCTTTTATTTACAATAAATCATCACTGTTTTACGACACCTAGTCGGTAAAATTATAATTAAGAATAAATACGTTATTAAAACTACCAATTTAAATTTTGGGAAATATGTTTCCCATTGACGTGAAAGGGTTAAAGTTTACGAAAAAAATTCTTTATCGCGTACATAAATTTCAACGAGAATATTTGAACAAATTGTTATTCGAATGCGACAAACATAATACCGATTTTTGTAATAGATTTGTTTTTTGACTAATATAACGACGTGCGTAATACCATTAAAAAAACCTAGGATTTTCCACACGGCAACGACAACCGTAATAAGGCTGAACTTTTATAAAGAAGAGTGCACATTTCAGGGAAAATTTGTTATTCATACAAACAGTTCCTTTAAGGAACAAACTTCCTAAAAAAGTGGTTCTTGTCATTTTCAATATAAAGAGTCTGTAAACAGAACTTTCTCCATACTTCTTTCCGTTACTAAATTTCGAAGTTCCGGCACAATTCTAGTCAAATTATGAAGAAAATAATTTATTTACCATGACAATACTTTACTTGACTTCTTATTGCAAGTTAACGTGTAAAATCCATTAAAACCTGTTTGCATTTTGCATAAATCAACAAGAAAGCGAATCTACAAATAAAATTTGTTTTGAATATTTTAAGGATTTTGGAAATTTGTATTAAATTAATATAAGACTGCTGTCACATTTATTTGCAATTTTGTATTCCAATTTTGTTTTAATTTAATGCATACATATACATAAGTATATATTTACTGCCATATTCATTAAAATTTTAAATAGATTTGAAATATATTTTAGGACAAATTTGTATGGAACATTTGTCATAAAACACCTTTCAAAGTTATTTAATTGTTTATGAATATGACTCTGTTAGGATTTATATTTTAAGAACATGCATTTGTTGCAATATTGAATAAACACTTAAATATTAAACTATATTAGTTCTTAAATATCGTTTAAAGTTGTAACTCGAAACGTAAAAATAGTTACGAGACACTAACAGTAATCATTATAAATATCTAAAAGTATTATTAAATGTTATTCATATAAAATTAATAAAGAAAAAACTGCATGTACTATAGAGTAAACATATATACATACCATTTTACATTAAAAGTTGCTATTTTATGAGAGGAAATCAATGCATCCTTACCAAAACATTGGATAGGTTTTTTCTTCTCGCATAACCTCGCAAAGTAAGTTTTGAAAGGACCTCAAAGAAGCATTAATCACCCTTATTCTGCGTTTCGATTACGTTCCCGCGTTCAGTTACGCTCGAATCGAAAATAGGTATTCTACAAAAAAACCTAATCGAAAGAAAAAGAAGAAGAAAAGAGTATGTTTAAACCAGCTGCTTTGTTATGAAACGTATGAAATAGAAACATAAAACTACAAAATTTTGTAAACATTGTAATTGTTAAGCTATAAGTAAAATTTTATGAATAAACAGTGATAAATACATATGTTAGAATTTAATATTGTGGTAACTATAATTAAATAAACTCATCAGTTAAGTGCAGAAATAAAGAAAATAATTCTTGCGAAAAAAACCGACTTCAAAACAGATATCATCCCTATAACAGATCAAGTGTATGGCCACATAAATTAGATTACATTAAATATTGGGACACCCTTATATCTCCAAACTTTATACTTGATCAACTGTTAAATAGTTTGGCAATATACATCAAATTACAGCAACTATAGGGTCACCTTATTATTTCCAAATTCAAATTATATACTTGCTGTTGTAGTAAATTTAGCAATCAATTCTGTGTAAATTTCAACCGTCTGTCTGTAACGGTTCAACAGTTTCCCCATATACATCAGATTATATCAAGTATTTAATTTATAACATAACATTTTTATACTTCTTATTATACCAAATTAAGTAGTGGACATTCTGTCGAAAAATACGGCCATATATAACAAATTACATTAATTTTGGGAACACCCTTTAATTTCTAAATTAAAATTATAAACTTTTTGTTATAGCGGACTAAACAAAACATGTCCCTTGTAAAGTTCAGCTGTCTGTCTATCACGGTTGTAAAGTCCGGCCACATACACCATATTATATCAACTATTGGGACACCCGTTTATTTCTAAATCCAAATTTTATACTTGTCGTTATAGAGGAGTTAGTAATACAAGTTCTTTGTATATTTCAATCGTCTGTCTACAACTGTTTAAAAGAATGGCCATATACCAAATTAAAAGAACTATTGGTGGACCCTTTAATTTATAATTTTATATATTATCAGCTGTGACTATAACGGCCATAGCAATCGACATTGCGTCAAATTAACAAGCGTTTGTCTATAACGGTTCAAAAGATAGGCCTATATAAGTAAATCTACAGTAATTATGGGACACCCTCTTATTTCTAAATTCAAATTATAAACTCGTTGATAAAGCGGGCTTAACAATATAGGTCCCTTTTAAGTTTCAACATTCTGCCTATAACGGATCAAAAGTTCGGCCACATTCTTGTAATTACATCAACTATTGGGACACCCTTTAACTTCCAAATCCAAATTTTATACTTGTTGGTATAGCGGACTTAGCAATTCAGGTTCGTTGTAAATTTCAAGCGTCTGTCTACAACTGTTTAAAAGTATGGCGATATACATCAAATTAAATGATAATTTATAATTCTTAATATTAATACTTGTTACTATAACGGATATAGCAATCGACATTCTGTCCAATTTGCAAGCGTTTGTCAACGGTTCAAAAGATAGGCTCATATAAGTAAATCTTCATCAAGTATGGGACACCCTTTAATTTCTAAGATTATGAGCTGTTTTTAAAACAGGACCAATCTGTAAGCATAATCTATCATATTACCAAAAATTTTCAAAATCGGATCAGAAATGACTGAGTTCTGTAGGCACAAATATAAAAAAGCAACATTCAGCCGAATTATATAACCTCCTTCTTTTTTTGAAGTCGGTTAAAAATTAAAAGCAAACGGTATTTGTGGTCAAATTATTCCAGTGTGAGGAATTCTGAAGCGCCGGAGCGAAATTTTTATTTTCTACACCTTAAAATTATTCTTTTAAGCCCTATTGCGTTAAGTGCGTTTAGAACTTCTTCCCAATATGCCTGTACTTCTTCCTTGGGACGCTTTTGATATCCAGACGCAATATAATCCTTCGTTGCCATTAAACTCACCAGCTTTTCATACTGCTGGTGTTGTGTTTTTTAACCTGCAATAAATTAAATAAAGTTTTAAAGTTACAACATAAAAAAAATATTACAAAATAAATTTGTAGCATTTTATACTCACATTTTATTTAATTTATACACTTTTTAACTACAAAAACAAAAATCGAAAAACTTTCCGCTAGTAAATAAACAACTTGAAAAAACGTATCGAAACGCAGAATAACCCCCAATTTGAAAAGATGACTGACTTCCTAGTTTAGCACATATAATTTTTCTTCGTGCCATTTCATTTATTTTGGAAACAATGAATGAAAGCTTAAAATAAAGCTGGTGAAGCAACACTCTGGGTATTAACTCATAATTAAGAATGTCACTTTTGTTTCTTTCGCTTTATTAAACATCTGCATATATGTATGTTAGTCTCATGAAAACTAGAGAACGGCTGAACCGATTTGACTAATTTTGGGTTTGAAATATTTGTAGAAATTTCAGAAAGGTTAAAAACAACTATGTATTTCCCATCGCTTAGGCCAAACGACTATATCTAGAAGGTTGTAATTTGTCGAGCAGATCCGCCTTCCGTCATTTAAATCCAGTAAGGATGGATTTTTGGAAAATATATAGAAGAAGTGCTTAAGATCTTTATTGTTTTATCGCCGCAGTTGCTTTTTCGAATTCTAAATTTTTTTTTTTTTTGCTATGAGCAAAGAATGCCTAGAAAGTCCAAAAAAGTAGACCCAGACAGCGCTGGGTGCAAAAAGCTAATGATAAATAATCATCCCTATAGTGAATAAGAAGTGAAATTTTTATTCCACACGAACAGAAAATGGGTGATAAATTTTTTCCACAACCTGAACAGTGGCAAAAAAATATTGAGTAAAAAATTTCGGCCTGAACCTTAGATTCGGAGTTACGGATCTTCAAGGCTTGTATTTATAATGTAGCATCGGAATGAGTCAATATGGGTATCATTGGAAAGGTAATTTCAATACTTGTTTAATTTTTAAGCTGCGTTCGTAAACTAAATTTAAGCCCTTAAAAAATCCACAGGCAATGGACCTGTAAACTTGCATCTTGTTGAGAAATTTATTCACCGATTTTGCCCCAAAATTACTTTTTATCAACCTAAAATTTCACATTTCACACAAAAAAAAAAAAACACATTCACAGGGTAATTTTTTTTCATTGGAATGTGAAAAAATTTCAAGTGGAAAATAATTCGCCATATTGAATATTCATTTATTTTTTCATTTTCCTATAACTCAATGTAGAAATACCAAAATAGTTACATTTTTTACATTTCTTGGTTAAAGTAAAGTATTATTTGAAAAAAGAATGTAAACATTAAATAAAATGGATTACATACGCCTTAAAACCATTGAATTTAATGTATATGGGCAGGAGGAGGTATCCCATCAATCCCAGCCCCAAAAGCGTCCCTGTGAAAAAAAATATTTTTTTAATTTTTTTTTGCCAATTTCCTAAAAATATTCTTATTAATCTTTCCAATGCCTTACCAATCCCCGCCTCCCAAGAATATTATTAAAACGACATTTCTGTAATTTGTCCCCTTTGTTCAACAAAATAAAGGAATGCCAATGGGATCTCCAGTATCTCCAGTACTAGCGGACATCATAATGGAAGAATTGCTCAACACAATCATGGAGAAAATGAATACAAAACCAAGACTAATGACGAAATATGTAGACGACCTCTTTGCGATAGTTAAAACTAGTAAAGTTGAAGAAACATTAAAAGCCCTAAATACATTTAATAGACAAATACAATTTACGATAGAAAAAGAAACTGACAAAAAACTTTCATATTTAGACGCAATAATTATAAGAGATGGAAAAACACTAAAATTGGACCGGTATCAAAAACCCATGGTATCTGGAAGGCTGATTAATTATTATTCAAAACATCCCCGCAACATAATCATTAATACAGCTACTAATTTCATTAGCAGAGTGTTGGATATCAGCAATATAGATTTTCACCAACGGAATAGAAAAAATCAAAAAATATTCTCATTAAAAATGACTTTCCTATAAGGACAATAATAAAATTGATGGAACATGTGGAACGGAAAGGAATGGAAGCCGAGGACAACAGAACAGCTGGGAAACAGACGAAAATATACAGATCAATAGACTACATTCCTGGACTGTCAGAAAGAGTTAAATATTCGGATATTTATGATAGCCACAAATATATACTTGCAATGAAAACAAATAACACAACAAAGACATTGTTTAACAATATGAAGTCAAAATTAGACAAAATGGACCAATGTATTTATAATGTAGCATCGGAATGAGACAATATGGGTATCATTGGAAAGGTAATTTCAATACTTGTTTAATTTTTAAGCTGCGTTCGTAAACTAAATTTAAGCCCTTAAAAAATCCACAGGAAATGGACCTGTAACCTTGCATCTTGTTGAGAAATTTATTCACCGATTTTGCCCCAAAATTACTTTTTATCAACCTAAAATTTCACATTTCACGCAAAAAAAAAAAACACATTCACAGGGTAATTTTTTTTCATTGGAATGTGAAAAAATTTCAAGTGGAAAATAATTCGCCATATTGAATATTCATTTATTTTTTCATTTTCCTATAACTCAATGTAGAAATACCAAAATAGTTACATTTTTTACATTTCTTGGTTAAAGTAAAGTATTATTTGAAAAAAGAATGTAAACATTAAATAAAATGGATTACATACGCCTTAAAACCATTGAATTTAATGTATATGGGCAGGAGGAGGTATCCCATCAATCCCAGCCCCAAAAGCGTCCCTGTGAAAAAAAATATTTTTTTAATTTTTTTTTGCCAATTTCCTAAAAATATTCTTATTAATCTTTCTAATGCCTTACCAATCCCCGCCTCCCAAGAATATTATTAAAACGACATTTCTGTAATTTGTCCCCTTTGTTCAACAAAATAAAGGAATGCCAATGGGATCTCCAGTATCTCCAGTACTAGCGAACATCATAATGGAAGAATTGCTCAACACAATCATTGATAAAATGAATACAAAACCAAGACTAATGACGAAATATGTAGACGACCTCTTTGCGATAGTTAAAACAGTTGAAGAAATATTAAAAGCCCTAAATACATTTAATAGACAAATACAATTTACGATAGAAAAAGAAACTGACAAAAAACTTTCATATTTAGACGCAATAATTATAAGAGATGGAAAAACACTAAAATTGGACTGGTATCAAAAACCCATGGTATCTGGAAGGCTGATTAATTATTATTCAAAACATCCCCGCAACATAATCATTAATACAGCTACTAATTTCATTAGTAGAGTGTTGGATATCAGCAATATAGATTTTCACCAACGGAATAGAGAAAAAATCAAAAAATATTCTCATTAAAAATGACTTTCCTATAAGGACAATAATAAAATTGATGGAACATGTGGAACGGAAAGGAATGGAAGCCGAGGATAACAGAACAGCTGGGAAACAGACGAAAATATACAGATCAATAGACTACATTCCTGGACTGTCAGAAAGAGTTAAATATTCAGATATTTATGATAGCGGCAAATATATACTTGCAATGAAAACAAATAACACAACAAAGACATTGTTTAACAATATGAAGTCAAAATTAGACAAAATGGACCAATCAAATGTAATTTACGAAATAACTTGTAATGGAGACGACGCCGATATATGCCAAAAAGTATATATTGGTACGACGAAAACAAAATTAAAGACAAGATTGGCATCACATAAGTCCAATTTGAAAATAAATGATAAACCTACAAACCAAAAAACTGCACTGGCGGCCCACTGTGCAGCAACTGGACACCAACCAGAATTAAAACAAGTGAGAGTTCTGGAAAGAGAAATTTACTATGCAAAGAGATACATGCAAGAGATGCTCCACATAATAAATATCCCAACAGAAAAACGAATAAACTACAAGACAGACACAGACTATTGTGCACATATATATCGACATACAATAAACAAACACAGAACTGAAAAAAAGAAAACTAATTAAATCATAACAAACAGTATATGACAAAGTTTAGTGACAGAACAGTCGAAAAGTTTTTTAAATATATTTTTTAAATGTAAATATTAATTGTAATTTGTGTTTTTATTGTTTATATGATTATTGTTGTAAAAAAAATTTTGTTTGTTTTAGAATAATCCCTGAAGATGACCAACAAAGTTGGCCGAAATATCGGATTAATAAATTAAAAAGATTGTTTTAAAAAACATTTAAACCAAGTTTTTTAATTTTTTAACTTATGAAACAAAATTAACTTTTAAACAAAGATTAAAAATAATAAACAATATTTTTATTTATAAACTGTCATAGTGTTTAAAAACTAGAGCCGTAAAAAAAGTCGACCGGATACAGTAGAGAAAGAAAAATAGAATTACTGTTGGTTATTGTTGTTTTTGCTTAAACTTTGATTTTTGTCTTTGCTTTATTGTTTGGACAAAAATCTTTAGTTTATTTAAAATGTTTGTCAGAAGTTTCCTGAAGAGTTATGTAAGCGATAACGAAATGGCTATCGAGACGTGCTTTGACCCTCAATAATCAATATCGGTAATCAGCGTGACCATTTTAGCACTTTCGGTGCTAGATTCAGCACTTTTTTTGTTGATTTAGCAGCAAAATTACCGATTTAGCACTCTGCACTATTTTTAGCACTTACCAACTCTTTATTTAGCATTTTTTAGCACTTTTAATTAATTCAATTTACAAAATGTTCTACAAAGTAATTTATGCACTTTTCTGCAAAATACTACTTTTCGCGTGTAAAAATTGCAATAATAGCACTTTTTGATATCTCTGAATTAAAAAGTTGTATGTTCAAATCCTACTGCGGGTACCTAGAATAAATTTGGCTAAATACATAATATACGCGTATGTATGTACAAATAGACATAGACGTCAGGGTTGAAATTGTTTGCTTAAAAATAGCAACAGCACTAAAATCTTTGCTTTGCTTACATGTTTTTCAGCAAATAAAAAAACTAAATGTCTCAGCATTTACAAAACATTTCATTATAAACGAAGCAAAAATCAAATGCAAAAATAAGGAAGAATCGCATATGCTTAAACAAACTATGAGTTTCTTTCTGTAGCAAAGCAATCAGCAAAGCTGTTGCTTAAGCTATAAGTTGATGTTTGTTTCTTCTATTGCTGTTGCTTTTTAAGAAAAAAAAAAACACCATTTAATGGTTTAATAAAAACAACGTTTTTGAAATGGTTTTTCTTAAGTATTGTAAGTAATAAATACTTTTCCAATGTTTAAAGAGATGAAAAGCAGCAAGTTCAGCAAGTACGAAAATGCAATCGTAGTTAGCAACAACTTCTAAGTTAAGAGTTAGGCACTAGCAAAAATAAAAATAAAGAACAACTAACAACTGACTGGTTAAGCAACAGCAGACTTTTTTAAAGTAATTGCTTTGCCGATTGCTTTGCTGCAGAAAGAAACACATAGTCAGCTAAAGCAAATGCGATTCTTTCTGTTTATTTTGTATCTGCTTTTTGCTTTTGTTGCACATTTTTCCACAGCAACAGTTAAGCAACTACATATGCATTAAAAATAGTCAAGTATTTTTAATCACTGGTGTAGGTGATATTTAATTTAAAGACTGAAATTTTATTTTTATTGTGTTTTAAAGACTCTTTATGTTTAATAAATGATTTATTGTTTTAAGAAATTTAGTTTTTTTTAATGCAAATAAATATTTATAAGGCAACATATGCATAAATGATAAAACTTTGAACTCACTAAGAATATGTTTGCTTAAAACTAAGACATTTGAATTTTGGCACTATGTTTTAGCACTGAAAACAATTTTTTAGCACTTTTTTGGTACCAATTTAGCTCTAAACATTTTTTGGATCTGGTCACACTGTCGGTAATTAATTAAATCGGGATAATTAAATAAAAAATAGCAGGAAGTTTTTTGTGAAAAATAAAATCCTTTATTTAACTTCGAAGGAAATTAAAATGAAAATTTATTATTCGGAATCTTTTAAAATTTAATTAATTTACTTTATTCGTGCTTGATTCCTTCAAATATAAATATTTCATGATATTCTCATGAAATATTTATTATTTTAAACTAAACTAAGAAATGAAATGTATTACTGCGGGGAAAGCATATCCATATGGCCATTTCACTACTGCTCAAATAGCTCATCAGTGGATTTTACCCAAATTTTGTATAGAAAAACTGAAAGTCTTATATTAAAAGCCAAATTGATTAAATGAGAACTCCATTGAATCAATAAGACAGAAGACAATAACAACTCAAAAATGTTCTACACAAAAACACAGCAATCAAGCACGAATAAAGTAAATTAATTAAATTTTAAAATATTCCGAATAATAAATTTTCATTTTGATATATTTGCATGTGCACATTGCTTATTAATAAAAATTGTTTTTTCAATTTTTATTTTTTCATTGAATCTTTCAAATACATATGAATGGTTCCCAATGGGATCCCTTATGTAGAAAAATGAAAGAAAAAATAAAAATAGTTACTAAATGTTTGCTGTGTTTTTGTGTAGAACATTTTTGAGTTGTTATTGTCTTCTGTCTTATTGATTCAATGGAGATCTCATTTAATCAATTTGGCTTTTGATATAAGACTTTCTGTTTTTCTATACAAAATTTGGGTAAAATCCACTGATGAGCTATTTGAGCGGTAGTGAAATGGCCATATGGATATGCTTTCCCCGCAGTAATACATTTCATTTTGTAGTTTAGCTTAAAATAATAAATATTTCATGAGAATATCATGAAATATTTATATTTGAAGGAATCAAGCACGCATAAACTAAATTAATTAAATTCGAAGGAAATTTTTATCATAAAAATTTAAAGCAAATTTTTTTCTAAATTAACAGTAAGTAACTGCTAATATAGCCTTTCATAAGAAAAAAATCAATAAAAAATCTTTTTTCGTTTAGCCACAAAAAAATATATTGCAAACCTCTCAAAATCGTATAAAGTCAATAAAAACCGAAAAAGGTATGATTTTTAACAAATCGCAAAAAAGGGAGCAAAAACGCGCAAGTTTTCTTACAGTACAAAGTGGAGATGCAAAGTTTATAGTGATAAACATATGACATTTTTAGGATCGCGATGGAGATCACTTTCCAAAATCTTTTAACTTTTTTTTTTTTTACAAAAAAATCCTTTTTTAATTACGATGGGAATTCTTTATCATAAAATTTTAAAACAAAATTTTTCTAAAAATTATTATACGTATATAGCTGAAATTATAGCATTTCACAGGAAAAAAATCAATAGAAAATCTTTATTCATTTAGCCACAATATCCAACTCCTAATTTTATAAAAATTAAAATTAAAAAACGACATTTGAAATAAAAAATCCTTATGCATGACAGTTTGGGTCTGTTTGGTAGGCGCATCAGATAGAGCTGCTGTCATGAAAGACAAAAAACATTCCGTTGCCCAAATTTTAAAAAGTCAATTACAGATTTATTTATTATAAAATGAATAAATCTTGCACTCACTGGTATTATGTTCGCCGTATGCATAACTCAAACTTCTATCTGCTGTGGAGACGCTAGCTAGAGACCTATACAACTATTTGTCGAACAGCCTGAAACATCATAACCAATTTGATAGAATACAAATTTTATTAAATATTAAACCCAAAAATATTTAACATTCAACCCAAACGCGTTGGCTTTCAAAATCAGTTTGGGATTTACCTTTCCCAAGATTTTTCAAAGAAAATAAAAAAACAGGACTTGCACTCGGAGTTACTGGTTCTGATTTCCAAATTTTTGAGCTTTTGCCCAAAATATAACGATTTTATCACATTCATATAATTTAATTATAAATTATTTTTTCTGTAAGCAAATACAATTCCTTTAAAGCCCTAAATGTTATTGCATTTTTTTTGTTTTCTTTTTTTATTATTTTTATTAATATTTGGATATTTGGTATAGAAGAAAATTGTCATTTTTAAAACAAAGGAAAAGTGCATTTGAAGATTTAATGAAGATTTTTAAAATTAGGTGCAGGTTTTTTCGCGAAATATTGTTGAATTTCGCAGATTTTACTCATTAAAGTTCTGGCAACACTGTATACGATGCAGAATTTTTTTTATCCATCTAGCTGCGTACTTAAATTTTTACATTCCTCAAAATTAATTTTTGGCCTAATGTCCGGCTAGATTGGCAAAATACCCCTCTGTGCACTGGTTCAGTAAAACATATTCTGGAATGGTAAACTGTACTGGAAATTGGAAATTGTACCGGAGTGGCAATCGTTATAACAGGAGCCATTAGATCAGAGTCTACGAAGGTCTTTTAGCCATGCTTAACTAGCTACCAGGAAGCTAGCACACAGAGAGGCAGTTAAGTCATGCTACCTTTTTAAGGACCACTATTGTTATTTCTGGTCTTATAGATCAGTTTACCTACGGATGCTTATTATCGTCTACTTGGACGTTTCAGAGAGTTACTCTCTCCTATCTGGGGCATCTTGTGTTCGTACAGATGATTCCAGTTAGTTGGGGATGGGTTCTCTACAAAAGAGTTTGAAATAAAAATGTTTTTTAGATTCCCAAATGACTTTAGAATATTTCAGGCAGGAATATCTCCTATTAGAAAATTAGTAAGATAAAATATGGATTGGAGATATTCGTTCTTGTACCGATGGCTGAATGCTGAATTTATGTTCCTTATAGATAGATAGTTTATCACACCGAATATTATCCTAGAATGAGATAGCAAAAAATTAGACAGTTACTCTTAAACGGGTGTGGTAAATGTGACTATTTTTGGATTGCAACGAAGCAATTGAAGTCTTCTGCAGCTGTAGACAATGCATCAGCAATGCATTTTCTTTTATTTACTGCAGGAAAATCTGGCTTTTGTTGCACTAGGATGAGACGGCAGAGCAACGAAAGATACTGAAAGTACGATTGGGCGACTGCGGCTTCAGTGCTTAAGGCATCGTTATTTTGAGTGCTTATCCAAAATTTGTGTTGTGAAAAGAATTAGTTTCTTCTTATGAACGAGCCTTGCGATCCAGTAGGATAGTGAATCGGACAATTTAAAATTAATACAATCAAATTACATAAACCCTTTTCAAAACTTACCGTTTATTTCCAAATTCTTGAAAGATTTTGATCATTTTTCCTAATTTTTTTTTTATTTATTAATATAATAAATTTTAAGTACAAATTCTTAATAAAAAGCTTTAGAACAGTTATGAAAATTAATGATTTTGGTATGTTACCAAATACTTTTACGTTTTTTTTTTGTTTTTATAAATTACAAAATAAATTAATGGAAATATACAGGCATGTCACAGAACTCAATTCCGATCGGAAGTGGTTTTAATTTCGTTATTTGTTTCTTCAGAAAACGAAAAACGAAAAATTTCTTCGGAATGAAACCACTTTTAAATTTCAAAGTGGAATTTAGATTCTTTAAAATTTCGTTATTTGCGACTTTCTTGTTGACTTTTATTACGTGTCCTTATTTAGATTAGCCTTGTTGTTTACTTTGGTGTGCGCAATATTGCCACATTTAAATGAAAAGGTTGAGATTAAGCACTATTTAGAAATATGCAAAATCGATCGGAATCTGAAGAAGGTTAAACAAAATCGATCGGAATTGTTAATACGGAATCAAAACCATTCCGATCGGAATTTGTGACATGCCTGATAATGTTCACTTGTATTGGCAATTGTTTTAAGATTAAGCTTAAAAGTATGTGCCATGGTGGTTTGAAATTGAAGATAGATAATAATAATAAATACTAACAAAAGCCTAACGCATGACATTTACTTTTGGCATTGTTTAGCAGAATTCAAAATTTATTAATTAATTAGAGAGCAATTGTTTGATTGATTAGCCTGCTTAAGGAAATTGAAAAGACTATGAATAAAATAACAAGATTGGTATTGGAGAGGCCCACCAAATACAATACAAATACAAATTCTAAGGTAAACTCATAACACGTTTTTGTTTACCTTAAGAAAACTTGAGCGTTTTTCGATTAAGGTACTGTTTGATTTTGTAAAACTATATTTCTCCTATATTGTTGTTGTTTTAAATAATAAAGTTTTAATGCAATTTACAAAGATTTAGTTTTAAAGATCCATTGAATTTTTTTGCTATACTAAAAATAATAGATACATTTTCAATTATCGTTCGCTACACTAAAACTAATAAAAATATTTTAATTAATTATAATAATAATATTAATTAAAGTACATAAAAAATTTACATTTTTAATTTTATTAACTCAACAGAAACAAAATTTAACAAAATTATTTAAACAATAAAGTAATGTTAGAGAAAAAAATTTAAACCTACGATTAGTAGAAATAGGAAAATACTTATGGATACACTTGATGCCTTGCCGCATAATTCGATATTGCTTTCCTGTAAGTAAAAAATATAGTTTATTGTTATTAAGTTATTTTTTTTAGTTTTAGGTTAATATCGGATATCAGTATTTTCTTAACAAATGTTTTAATAAAATGCAAATTTAGTTTATCGTTTGTTTTTCTTTTTTAATTTTACCAAAAAATACACGTGTGTGCGATTTTTGAAGTATTTGTGGTTTTAAATGTGTCAATTTTTGGTCATTTTGACGATATTTTCCTTAAAAATTACATATTGACGTTTGACGGTTTTTGTTTTAAAACTTCTTAGATTTTGACGACTATCTGTATCATCCATATTATTCTATACATATTAGTATTAATAAAGTGGAAACTGTGATATTATTACTCTACAGAAAGAGTCAAGTATTCATCTTTTCTTTAGGAAAATCAGAATAACTTAGATATTATCTGCCGTATTCATAGAAAATAAAATAACTTTGAAATATGTTTTATGACAAATTTTTCATTCATTCAGATAATCAAAATAGATTTGAAATATATTTTAGGTCAAATTCATGGCGAAATAATACAGGTGTTCTCGATGGCGAATTTATCACTTTTGCCGTAAACGCTAAATGTCAAACTCCATACATAAAAAATGTGTATATATTTTTTTATATGGTGTTTGACAGTTCAGGTTTGGGGGCGAAAATTATGAATTCGCCATTGCGACCACCTAGTATATTTTCGCCATGGTCGAATTTGTATGAAAAATTTGTCATAAAACACATTTCAAAGTTATTTTATTTTCTTAAACACGGCTGGTGGACTTCGTTTTAGGTTAAGAAATGTAAAATATAAATTTAAAACTTATCAAAGTGAAGATTTTTCTTCAAATTCATAATTTGTAGAATAATATGTCACTACCTTATAATACTTTCTTAGGGCGTGTGTGAAACGATAGCAATGTACTCTTATGCTAGGAACACAACTGGGCCGAACGACGAATTTTTTTTTTCATTTTTTCGAATGAGCATATAACAGATATTAAATCAGTTTTTCATTGTATTAAATACCAACATTTGCGTAGCTAAAATCAATACAAATTTTGGCAAGCAATAAATTAAAATATTATTTTTTGTGCAAATAAAAAATTTTCTTCTCCAAACTTGCCATTTTATTTCAATCGCCTCCCAAAACCCCATATGTGCTTAAGATGTCTACAAAGCTTGGCCAATTACTGAAAACCAATCGGTCTAGAATGGTTGGTTAGAAAAATAATGAAAATGATTAAAAAAAATGCCCATATTTGAACAATGCTCATTGTACGGTGCTTCACAAGAATTTCATAAAAAAATTCATCTGGATTACCAAAGGCTTTATCTTGAAGAAAAAGTTAAAAATTGTATAAATTTACTACAAAACGTTAAAAATCTTCTTAAACAACTGAACGTACTTTTTGACAAAATTTTCACATTTTTTTTTTTAATTTTTTATGAAATTTAAAATTAAAAAAAAAACATTACCACTAACGTAAAGAAGTTAAAATAAAAAATGATACATAAGTTATTTCTTATCTGATCTGTTTTTAAAATAGTTTTGTCTTGTTATAACTTTCGGTAAAATCCTTCGTCTCTGGCTGTGTACTTTCTACGTTTGGCGAGCGCTCTCGATGTGATAACATCATTTGTTTGTTAATACAACACGTGGCTTGAAAATGATGTTATCACATCGAAAGGGCGGAATTAATCCAATTAATTTAATAGTTTTGTCTTGTTTATTAAAAAAAAAAACTACAGGTGAAAAACCAAAAAATGCCAGGGTAAAAATTTCGGATTTTAGATTTAAAAGTGGAATTTCTCTAAAAGTAAAAAAGATGCAATGCAAATTACAAGCACGTTTTTTGTTCACCTATCTATATTTATTACCAGAAATAACAAATTTTTGAAATCGGTTCAGTTTTGATAAAGGTAAAAGCTCTGAAAAGTTTTTTAAATTTGAGGTTGCCTACTTTCACGCGCATAGTAAGCGAAAACCTTATGTCCTCCTCTATAAATGGGCGTATGCCCATTCATGAAAATCTTGTAAATAGTTTAGAAATTCCAGACTTTTATTCCATTTTTTTATTTCACGCCACTGTGCGTCGTCTGTTGTGTTCTTCGACTAAATGGTCGCTTTGACTGCATCGCGTATGATTGATTTTAATTTAAAAAGTCAAACGGGCATCGCGTATGAATTATTTTAACATTTTCATAATTTTTATATGTCTGTCCTAAGAAGTCACAAGACGCTTTTAATTCGGACAACTACACTGAAAACAAAAGAGAATTTTTAGAAGGTAACTTATTTAATAATTTTTAAAACTATAAATTGGTGTAAAATTTCCTAAAGCTCTCTACTCAATTGATTTGACATCATAGATAAAATAATAAATTCAAACAATTCGTTTCTTCAAAAGTAAAACACATTTGTGTATATGAAAATGCACACAGTCATGAACGAAATTCGTCGTACGTGGCGAACTTTGTAATAGAATTATTTCTACTTCTTAGGTCGGCGAACGACGAATAAATCATTACAATGTGACCATGTTTGACTTAAGATTCAATATATTTTGTTAAATAAAGTTATTTTATTTTAAAAATTTATATATTATTGGCACAAACCACGAATTTTTCAATGCGTCGACGAAATTCGTCGGGCGTAACGAACTCTGCGATAGGTTTATTTCTATTTTTATGTCGACAAGCGATGAATAATTTTGCCTAGAGGGAAAGTTTTTCTGTTTATTTTTTAAAGTGTTTTATTCCTTTTTAGTTATAAATTTACTTCCTTTTTATTTATTTTGAATTCCGCACAAAAATTTTTACTTTTTTTTAAGGCATTGTTTTTGTAAAAAATTATTTGATAGCAAAAATGCTTTGGAAAATACAGAGTGAAAATTTCGTATGGAATTCAAAACACATCTGAATATGTTTAATTTTAAATCCTTTTTTATTATTATGTTCATTTATTATTGCTAAATTCATAAAAAGTAAACAACTTTAAATGTTTTATGACATAATTTCCACACAAATTTGCCCTAAAATACGTTTCAAATCTATTTTAATACTTTATGAATACGGTAGGTTGTTAGTTTTTGAATGAATTATTATTTCCATTTTTTCAATTTGGGCTCAAGTTCGTTATTAATTGTGTTGAATTCTGAAAATAACTGTAAAACTTAGATGCTAGCAGAATCAATGCACTTTCTGGATCGCTACAACCTTCATCAGTGTTCTTCTTATACATCTACAATTGTAACTACTATTTAGATAAAATAAAAAAAAAGTTTTTTGATACATTTATTTCTCTACAGAGTCACTACTAATTCTAAGTGTTGGTTGACTTAATTAAGAGAAGGAGGAATAAGAGAATGGTGTCTTTTGATAGTCAATTTGAACTTGCTAATAAACAAAAAATAGCTCCAAAAAGGTTTATTACAAAAACAAATTTTACGGCAAAAAAAGTAAACGGTTTATCTCTGTAATGGGTTGTGCGCTTCATGACGGAGAAATATAATGAATGATACGTTACGTTACGTTATAAAAGTTTGTGCTCATAATTGAATGTTAAGCAACTAACTACTGTGATTGCAATAAAATAACAATTTCACTAGCAGCAATATATCTCATTTAATGCGTTGGTAGTTAAAACTCATCAAACACCTTTGTACTATTTCAGTGAATCGTAAGAAAAACCTTGATAATACTTACGTTAACATGCCGGCTAATACAACTTGTAGGACGTATACGCGAAAATTCATGATCTCTTTTGAAACATGCTAACGTTTGATTTTCCTCTAGGGGATAATTAATATCCATAGGATTAACTGTGAGTATATGGGCAACATCACGAGGACACATTTGATCGATAACTAATAAAATTAAATTGCTTGCTGGTATGGGTAAAACAACGAATGGTCTCTCACAGCCGTGCGCTGTCATATTGTAGACAACATTGTCCTTTTCATTAAATAATGTATAAAGATCACGTTGCATGTCACATGGTTTCAGTCTTGTTCTTTGCAATGTTACCAAACGAACCCATTCGTTATTTTTTACATTCACCAAATAATCTGTCATATTTTCGTCTACATAATGTTCGAAAAAATCAGCAGCCACAGCGCTCAATTCAATTAGATATAAAACAATTGTGGTTATTATCCATTTAAATGCTTTCAGCAAGTGGAAAAGAGGCTGAAAATATGAAAACATGGTAAAACATAAGAGTTAATTAATATAAAGACTTTTTAAATATCAACTTACTGTTAAGACATAAGACGATGAATTGATATCACCATCTGGCACAAAACAAACCGCTTGATAATCATATACTGTGACACGTTTATAAACATTTTCTTCGACTAAACGATGCATAATAGCACCATTTATTTCCCCAAAGAATCTGCCAGTTTCATGTCGACTTGGCGATATGATTATAAATCCATTATTATCTAGAACATAACAATCTTTATCGTCAATAGCACAAGCCTAAAACAAGAAGTGATTGGTAATATTAAATATTAAAAAAAAAATGTAAAAAGCCATATCGTACATTTCCAGTGATATTACGAAATAGTTTCAACAAAGCACTGTGTTGAAATTGGAATCCCACGACTGCTGCTGGAGCAGATTTTCCACCTTCGGTATGGAAGACAGCATGACTGGCAGTGACAATCGTTTCTGCAGCAGTTTCTCCAGCATCGAAGGGTACAGAGTAAACAAAACTTTCTTCTCTTACAAAATGTTGATCGACAGCTCGTTTATACCAGATTTCATCAATAGCCTTATTGTTGTGTTCACTAAATGTTTCTCTATAAGGGAAAACATGAAAGCTATAATTGGTAAAAAGTGCTATAAAATTAAACGGTCTAACCCTGCTCCCAATTCTTCGGCCATATTTGAATGAAATTCCTGCCATCGTGTAAGACCACTGTGGGTGGCCAAAAATGCTACTGTTATACCAAAACGTTGTTTAAACTCATTTCTATTCAATACAAAAATAAATATATTTTATTATTTATTGAATGAGAATTTTATTACAACTTTATAAAAATTGAGACAAATTAGCATTTAAATATTTTACCTTGGCAACAAACCCATCAAAACAGAAATGGGGTTTGAAGCACTTGAACTAATATTTATTTAATAAATAAATTTTGATTAAAATAGTTAAATTAAAAGAATTATAATAAAAATGGTAATTTCGAATGATATTCATTTAAATTAAAAAAGAGAAATAGAAGTAAACAAAATAAAAACAAAAAGAGGTGCACAAGAGAAAATTAAATAAATTTTATATTTTTTGTTTGCTGGGATTTCTATAGAGAGTAAATTCCTTATTAAATATTGCTAAAATAATTAATTTGTTTTAAAATGAAGTGAAAAGTATTTATAATTAGTTAAGATTAATATTTAAATGATTTAACAGTATAGACAGATTGACTGTTATGACTAAGTACCGAAATGAAAAATCGATTATTAGTTCTAAAATTAATAAATGACTTAAATTTGCTTAACTAAAAATTATGCATAATTTAACGAATTTCGATATGACATTTGATGGTTTATCATTATTCTAAAGATTTAGATGAGCCAACATGATATTTTAAACCTCAAATTAAAAATTATGTAAAATCAAATTTCACAAAGAAAGTTTAAACAAGTTAGAGTGCTATATTCGGCTACGCCGAATTTTATATATCCTTCACCATATATGTAAATCCAGTGTAGTAAAGTAACTCTAATAAAAACCAAAAAAAAAAAAAATATTGGGGTTACAGAGAGGAAGGAATGTTGCCTTTTTTTAATGTTTGCGCCTGCAAAACTTAGTAATTTCTGATAATTTTTTGTAATTTTATAGATTATGCTTACAGATTGGTCCATTTCAAAAACAGTTTATAATTTTAAAAATAAAAGGATGTCTCCATACAGCATTATGAACTGTAAAAGGCACTTCTTTAAAATTTGAAATGACTGCGTATTATTATAGATCCCAATAACAAAAAGTAATAGAAAAGTAAATGTAAAAACTAAAAGGTGTCCCCAAAGGACACGTAATTTGACCTATATGGGCCTGTCTTTTAACCGTTTTAGACAAACGCTTGAAAATCGGACAGAATGTCAATTACTATAAATGTTATACTAACAAGTACAAACATTTAAAAATAAGTTAAAGGCTGTCCCAATAGTAAATGTAGTTTGATATATGTGGCCAACTATTGAACCGTTTAAAACAAACAGCTGAAATTTACAAGGAACCTGTATTAATAAATCCGCTATAATAAAAAGTATAATATTTGGATTTGTAAATTAAAGGGTGTCCCAATAGTTGATGTAATTTGATGTATGCGGCCGAACTTTTGAACCGATTAGAAAAACAGCTGAAACTTACAAGGGACATTATTGCTAAGTGCGCTAGATACCAACAATTTGCATTTAGACATTAAAGGGTGTTCCCAAAATTAATGTATTTTTTGAACCGTTATATGCAAACACTTGAAAATTAGACAGAATGTCTATGATATTATAAATTAAAGGGTGTGACAATAGTTGAAGTAATTTGATGTATTGGCCAAATTGATAAACTCGATTACTAACTGCCATCCCTAAATTAGCGCGTAAAGCGCAACATATCTGTCAAAATTGCTCATGTACACACAAAATGTATGAAGCATCCCTAGATAGCACGGCGTCAACGCTTAGCAATTGGAAAATCCAATTTTGACAGTGCGTTAGGAAGTAAAGTTGGCTGCATGGTGAAATAATACAGGTGCTCTCGATGGCGAATTCATTAATTTCGCCGTAATCGCTTAATGTCAAACTCCATATATAAAAATATGTATAATTTTTTTTATATGGTGTTTGACATTTAGCATATGAGGCGAAAACTAATGAATTCGCCATTGTGGCCACCTGGTATTATTTCGCCATGGTTGGCTACTTGTTGGTTTGTTTTGTAATGGTTGAAAAGTAATGACAATTTAGTTTTTTTCAAGGCAATCTAGAGGTTTTATCTCTTCTTTATTCTTATACAGCGGGTTTTATAAAATAAAATGAATTAACATTACTGTTAAAGACACAAAGTTGAAGCTTAGGTATGTTATTGCAGTGTAAAAGCCCGACCAAGGCGAATCAATTACCAGGTGGCAGCGTAGGAGAATGCATTAATTTTCGCCGTGAACACCACTGTCAAACTCCATATATAAAAAATCTGTGTACTATTTTTTATATATGAAGTTTGACATTTGTTTCTACCAGCAAAAAATAATAAATTTTCTAACGCTGTCACCTGGTAATTGCTTCGC
Organism: Gymnosoma rotundatum; assembly: GCA_916610165.2. NCBI lineage: Eukaryota > Metazoa > Arthropoda > Insecta > Diptera > Tachinidae > Gymnosoma > Gymnosoma rotundatum. The sequence continues at coordinate 59,633,483 of OU744338.1, forward strand.
CTTGAGCCCGACGTAAGACGGCGTTGTGCTTTACGCGCTAATTTAGGTATGTCAGTAAGTCTACTACAACAGCAAGTATAAGTAAAAGTGTGGCCCTAGAGTTGTTATTTAATGTTTATTCCCAAACTGTTGAACAGTTGCATAGTCTATAACAAGTATAAAGTTTGAAGCATGGCGAAAATATACCAGGTGGCCGCAATGGCGAATTAATGAATTTCGCCGTAAACTCTAAATGTCAAACTCCATATATAAAAAATATGTATAACAGTTTATTGTATGGAGTTTGACATTTCACGTTTGCGGCAAAAATTATGAATTCGCCATTGCGACCACCTGGTATTATTTCGCCATGGTTTGAAGATGGAATATAGGGGGTCCCAATAGTTAATGTAATTTAATGTATGTGGCCATAATATTGAACCGTTATAGACAGACAGATGAAACTGTTTTGAAGTCGGTTTATTTCGCAAGAATTATTTAAGATATCAATATGGGTATAATATTAAAGCTTTTGAAGAAATCTTTCAGCAAATACTTATTTTTTTTTTAAATGACTAACATACTTCGAGCCGATGACATTTTTATATGAATTATATATATGTAGGTAGTAGTACTTAATTTTTTTTTAAATTCTCTGTCACCTAAATATTTGTGAAGGATATTAAGATTTGGCATAGCCGAATATTGCACTATTATTTGTTATCATGGCGAAATTATACAGGTGGTTTAGATGGCGAATTCATTACTTTCGTCGTGAAAAATATTTATAATTTTGGTGAAGAGTGTATCCCGGGCTATTTTTGGTCAGATTTGTTATCGATGCGAATAAAAAAGTCGAAGTCGGGAAAAAATCGACGAAACATTGTGGAAAAAAATGGAATAAATTTTTTATTCGCAGCGATAACAAATCTGACCAAAAATAGCCCGGGATACACTCTTCACAATAACAAAGGTAATTGGTCATAAAAAAAAACAAAAAAAAAACATTTATAATTTTTTACATGGTGTTTGACATTTAACGTGTGCGACAAAAATTAATGAATTTGCCATTGCGACCACCTGGTATTATTTCGCTATGTCAAAAATTATTGAATTCACCATCGAGACCACCTGTATTATTTTGCCATGATTCCCCCTGCATGCTTGTCATCAGCTAAGTGGAACAATTTTTTTAATTAACACCTATAATGAATTAATTTTAAGTATCCGTTATTCGAACATGATACTATTTTTTAATTTATCAACTCGGTGGAAATATACATATATAGTACATATGTATTAACATACCTTTTCAATTGCAAAACCTTGTTATAAATGCATTTTTATTATGTGCATACATACAGATCTGCATGAACTATTTCATAATACAAATAGTCCTATATTTACAAAAAAAGGACGCAATAAAGTTTAGAAAATTTAATTTATTTCTTTATTTCAAATGATCTAAACGTGTATGAAGGAATTGGTTTCAGGTTTGAAAAGCTTGCTTTTTCAATATCTGATTTTGGGCTGCCTATTGTTGACAGCCATACTTTCATTTTTTCTATCTCGAGCTGTGTTCCCTCAATAGTTCCCTTTACCGTTCCATTTGTAGTGTTCACAATCCAGCCATGTAAACCTAATTCTTTGGCTTTTCTATCAGTGTATTTGCGAAAAAATACTCGTTGCACTTTTCCGAAAACCTCAAAATCACAAGCATACAATTGTCTTGAACCCATTTGCATAATATTTTATTGCTTGATATTTAAACAAAAACACAAATATTTTAATAAAAATATTGAAAGTAAATTGAAAGGTGCTTATTTGTGTATGTATGTATGTAAGTAGCTATGACAACTTTGTTTTACAAATCAAAAAATTGTCATCGACCAAGGTGAAGAATGAAATGTTGTCTTAGAAGCGTTTTGAAAAGCTCTATTTTAATTATCTTTATATTCGTTTATTTGTTAATAAACATTTAATTAATCTGTTTACCTCTTAGAATGTGAAATTAAAAACAAATTTTACTTACCCCTTATCGTCTTTTGAGTTAAAACTGGTGTTTTTCGAAAACCATTCAGTTACTCTGGCGTCAAACACCAAGGACTGCATCAGCTGACGGTCACCTAAAATGTTTTTGAATTCTTAAATTACAAGTGTTTATAGAAACATATTTCAACAGTGCGTTTTATTCATTTCATCGTGCACAAGACAGAAACAAAATGTGCAATTCTTCAGCTTATAGTGCATTGTAACTCTTAAATTACTTATAATCAATTCTAATATGTTTATACGTTTAAGCTTATATCTTAATACAGCATCTCAATTCTGATTTAAAATTGTCCGCAATGTTTATTATAATATTTTATTTTGTTCAAAATATTAATTTTTTATTACAAAATAAGGCAAAGAAATTGTGTTAGCTTTACTAACCAATACCTTAAGTGATTGCTTAATATTTGATGACTTAAACGGCCATCATACCTTTTGCAGCTGTGTGTAAAGCAACTCTGATGGTAAAGAACTTTATAGACAATGTCTTTTTTGGTCAAAATTTAAGGGAGGTTAAAATTTCTACAGTAGAGATTTTGCTATCAAACTCCTGTATATCTTTTTCGGCTTTAGAATCCTATCCAAATATTTTGCTTTAGTTAGTTTCTGTTCCTTTGTACAGTGAAGCTGATTGGCCAGCCATAAGAGACTAATTAGACAACGAAATTAGCTATCACAACGTTAATCAAGTGGAAAATAAATATGTATACTTATGTGTATGGTGCTTGACATTTAAGGTTTTAATTTGCCTTGAAGTAATCTCTAATACATCTAAAATGTTAATACTGAAAAAAAAAATATATTCAGGCGCAAATTTCAAAAATGTAGGGATCCAAACTTCAGAACACATTTAATTAGAATACTGAAGCAGTTGAACAGGTTTACTGATTTGTTTTTACTTCACAGCTGCCTCACGGCTCTAAAAAGTTTTGAAAGCTCACAAATGCACTTGTAGACAAGAATTTACCGTTTTCGCATTTGCATGTAAATTGTGATATTTTTAAAACTAAGTAGATAAAGTTAATGCAATTGCTCACGCACTTGCTAAGTCACACACAATATCTATTGATACTTGCGTTAAGGATTACATGGAATGTCACACTGAACCCATATTTGTACTAACTCTATTCATAAATATTTGAACGTCCACAAGTTAATAACAAAAAAAAAAAAAAAAAAAATCAATTTTAGTTTAAAAGTAAAAAGTTAGTATTTTTTATCGCTTTTCGATAGAATTTTCTATTATAAATTTTTTTAATTCATAGAAAATTCAGCATTCTTCGCAACTATCTAACTTAGTTGTGTGAAGGTCGTAGCGGTCCAAAAAGTGCAGCATTTCATTCTGCTAGCGTATAATTTTTCTTGTTTTCTTTGGAAAACGTCCGCATACATTTTTAAGAATGAATTTTCTTTCTAAAAAGGATTTTTAGAAATTAAAAATAAATGAATTTAAGCCAAAATAATTTCTATTCATTTATAATATTCACAGTTCAAATAATAATTTAATAAAAATTAAATTCAAAGAAAATTTTAGTAATTAAAATAATAATTTAAACAATATTTTATTTCGTTAAAACAATTATAATAAAATTGTCGGCATACGTCAAATCTCTGTCTTATTTACTGTCTTCAAAATATTCAAGACAGTAATTAAGACAATTGAAATGTGTTTTTGGATTAGTGAAAAACTGTGCATATATTGTTATTGTCATGACAGCATTTTCTAATGTAAACAGCGGATAAATAAAACTTTAATATGTCTCTAAGGATCTTAAAGTGTTTAAAAACTTACACGCGCATGAGTGCGGTCAAGTTTTTAAAAGGATTTTGTGCCGACGATTAATGTAAAAATTTACGTGTAACTATTAAATGATAAACGTGAAAATGATATAAGTAAATTGTGTAAAAGTGCAGTTATTTAAATATGTCTACGAGTACGAGTTCATATAAAATAATGATAATTTTGTGAAAGCATTTTCACAGAATGAATATTACTCACAATAATAATTATCTTTGTCGTATGATGGAATGCGCCCAGCAGATGTGTTAGCTGTGAATTTGCAATTTTTGTTTTTGTTGATCATGAATGATTTTAACAGAAAATATCAAATTTTGTATTAGAAAAACCACTGGATATAAATTAGTATTTTAAAATTTATTTCTCGATGTAAATATATTTCCAAACAGTCACCGTTTTTTTAATGTTAAAGAACATAAGTAAAATCTAACTAAATATAAAATCTAATAGTAAAGAACTAGCCTCAAACGATTTTCTTTAAAATGGTATAATTTCTACATACATACCATTTGCTCAATTTACAAGCTTGTGCAAATGGTCATAGCGTTTGTAAAATTGTAAAGTATATTTTTACTCTATACCAACAAAATATACATTAATGCACTTTCAACTCCTTTGTTAATATACAAAACCTAAAATAGTTTATATAAAATAGTTTATGAGACTGCTGTATTAAAGGTGGTAAGCACGTTAACTACAAATCTGGCTGCCCTGGGTTCAACCCTTGCGACAGTCAAAAAATAAAAAAATGTTTTTTTTTCTGTTTAATGGTATAAAAACATAATCAGATTTAACATAAAAACACGCAGCCTCCTTCGTCGGTACTTCTTCATAGCATATTCGCCGGCGAAGTAAAATAATTAATAAAATGGCTATATCTATCTCCTTTCACCACCTGTCTTCTCTCTTATCTATCCCTTTCGTAAAGAATGTAGCACGGTTACAAACTAAGTTGGTATTAATGCCTGAAGTGCTACTTCCCTTAAAAAAAAATATATAATAAAAAAATGTACTTAAATTTTGCAACAGTTGATTGCAAACCGACAGCTGACAGTCAGTGAACCAAGTCGAATGAAATCTATCTTCATCATTTGCTGTCAAAGCAATATTCCGTTAAATATTTCATTTAGATAATGTTCTAGAAAATCTTTCTCTCGTGTACGTCTTCATATAAACAAATGTGTTTTATTTGTATCACAATACGAATATTCGAAACGGAAAATTTATCATTTATTCAAAATGATTTTAGAGCACAATACAGTTTGTTTTCAAAAAGTTTGTTTGACAAAAACCTCTTTTGAAATGAATAAAAATTTATTCATTGAAACCAAAATTAGTCACCCAAATTTTTATTTAGTGTATGAAAGCCTAAATTACTGTTGAATATGTGGGTGGGTTCATCACTCTACATATAAACGTACGTCTTCATATAAACAAATGTGTTTTATTTGTATCACAATACGAATATTCGAAACGGAAAATTTATCATTTATTCAAAATGATTTTAGAACACAATACAGTTTGTTTTCAAAAAGTTTGTTTGACAAAAACCTCTTTTGAAATGAATAAAAATTTATTCATTGAAACCAAAATTAGTCACCCAAATTTTTATTTAGTGTATGACAGTCTAAATTACTGTTGAATATGTGGGTGGATTCATCACTCTACATTGTAGAGTCTATGCCAATAACGAAGCAATATTCAATGCAATCTATTTGACCGAAAATTTGCTAAGAATAATTATTTTTTTCTTAAGAGTAGTAGAACTTCAGGCAACACCTATTTACTTATTTTTAGCAACCGTACTACATTCTTTAGGAAAGGGATAGATGAGAGGTAGACAGGTGTTGAAAGCACATAGATATAGCCATTTTATTAATTATTTTACATCGCCAGCGAATGCCGCATGTTGTAATGTTAATTCTTTATTTTTGATTGCCGCAGGGGTTGAACCCTGGGCAACCAGGTTTGTAGTTAACGTGCTTACAGCAGCCTCATATATAAAATTTATGGAAAGTAATGTTTCTTGTTAAGTAAAGAAGTACAAAAGTTGGTCTCCCATTAAGATTGATTGCACACTTGTTCAGCTTTGATTGCAAAAGTACATTAAAGGCGATTTTTTTTTTGGAAAGAGGCCTATTTTTAAGGTAATTCCGAAATCTTACTTACTAGGGTGTCAGACGATCAAGTTTTCATTCAATTTTAAAAATTTCTCTCATTTTTTTACTAATACACTCTCACTTTAAAAACTTGCAGAGAGTTTGCTTTCAAATTTTCGTTCAATTAAGTCTTTCAAATGTCATTCAAGAGAACAGCTGGTTGAAGTTTTTCTCATTCATATATATTTCTTTTTGTTTTCTTTACGACATCTTGCATAAAAACTTGCTTTGAAATTGCGTGCAGCCTACGTCACAGCTTTCAATTTTTGTAAATTTTGACAAGCAGTATGTGTAAATTTCTTGAAAGGAAATTGAACAAAAACTTGACCGTGTGACTGCACTGTTAACGAAGGGCGTTTTAAGAGTTTCCTCTCATTTATAAGTTTATTGTTATGGGCTCGGGGAATATATTTCCTTTTTTTCTCCTTTTTTGAGTTAAAAAATTGTCCCGAATGCGACTTTTTGAAAAACGAAAAATAAACATTTCATAAGTATTTGATTGTTGTTACAAATTACCGACAATTAAGAACTATTTTCGATACATTTTTTTTATAATTTTCTATCGAGTGGTTTAAACTAAAAAAAAATTAAACTTCGTTAAAAAGTAAGTTAACAAATGGCAGCCAATTCAAAAACAGTTAGAAATATTTTATGAAACGCGCTTTTATGTTAAAGAAAGTTTATTAATTACAATGTAAGCTAAAGCTGCCAATTTCAAATGTTGTCTGATTTAATACAACTAAATTGTTCCATTTAAAAAGAAGAAATGTACTTACAGTACATGGCAGCAGTATGTTCCGGAGGCAGAGCACTTCTACTTGATGGCCATTTCCATCCTGGCTGTGACATTTTACCCAAAAACCACAACAGTTCCTCTTCGGGGGTATCAAATGTCATATTGCTGTGCTTGCAAAATAGCCTTAAATATATTTTATTAAAAAACTTTTCTACAATTTTATTGTTTAATTTTTAATACCATTTTGGATGGATTTTCCAACGTTTGCCCGTAAAGTAGCTAAGTGTATTGCTGCCTTTAATATTCATACGATGTATTTCATCTTCGGTACGTATTTGAAGACGATAAACACCGTATAACTCGGGATACGTAATAACCAATGTAAATGGTGTATTTTGTATAGCAGTCCAGTAGTACTGACGCTTTACCCGAGCAACACGTTTCTGAAAACGAAAAATTAAAAAGTTTTAATTGTTTTAGGAAAACATAAGTCAAACGTCTTAATTACCATCTCATCAAAATGATTTTTAACCAACATCCATTTGCTACCAGTTGATTGATTTATTATGGAATCTCGAATCTGAAATATAATTAATATAAATTATTTTAGCAATATCACGACGACAAAATTTCTGTTTTCCAATTCATATGTATTTAAAAAGATCTTTAAATTTTATATGTTTATTCTACATATGTTAGTATTATTATTTATCTTTTTAACTTAAATCTAGTTTAGCGCAGTAGGTAAAAAATAGGAAATAAAAAAGTTGTCTGAGGGCTAGAAAAAGTAACGACAACCCATATTTTCGAAGTTACTGACCCCTGAAAATTTTTGTGTAATCTGGGGTGGAATGGGGCAATATGATAAGCTTATCAAAATTCCTGCTCCTTTCTAGTTTTATCTAACACCACTACTGTTTTTGTTTAGAAAAAGAAGTAACATTTTATAATGAGTACGGAAATATTTACCGAGTTACGGGCCTCTACAAATTTAAAATTTTTTTAAATATCAAAATGGGTATCATTTACAAGCTTTTGATGACACCTTAAAGGAAATAATAATACATAATTTTAAAAATGCTTAATGTTAATTTAAATTTTTAAATTGAAAAAAGTCTTATGAAGGCCAACACTGAAAACTTCACAATTAAAAGCTTTAAAAATGTTTACTTTACTTATTTTCCTGCAGACTTGGACGTTCAAAAAGGGCTTTCTTTTTGTTAAAAAATACTTTAATTTCAAAATACTCGTATTTAAAAAAAAAATATTTGTTAAACCCCAAAGTGCAATTGGCTGTTATTTAAAAAAATGAGGCTAGTCAGATTTTTTTAAAAATTCATTATATTTAAAAAGTTTCAACGCAAGTTGTTACTTTCGACTCTAAAAGCTCTAGCGAGCTAAAACTAACTATTTAACCTTTACCATTAGCGTTGTGTCGTTCATGAATGAACAGATGTAATTAAGCGAATCACACAACTGAACGAAGTGATACAGTAATTTTGCTAAACACTTTTCCTCTATAGTTCACTGTTTTTAAAAATTTTACATCGATCACACGTTGTTTTCTTTGTATTAACTGTATTTTGTCAACAAAAGTATTTAAAGAACGGGATAATAGACAGTTGAAACTAGAAAGAAGAGCAAGGAGAAAAATCAGTACTTTCTTTTTTTTCTGTCTATTAAGAAATTTAATTTTAACGAAAATTTTCTAATCCCAGAATGAATAGGTGAATAACTATAATTTATGACCTATCTCTTCATTTAACACAAATAATATATTTATAATAAATACGAATTAACTAAAATTAACTAAATTTAAGTTCTTTTTAGTTTAATAAAATAAAATCACTTTATTTAACATTTTCGTATGCAAAATTATTTCCTTTTTCATAAAATTTTGCATTTTTGAACACTTGTGTACTATGATTTCGTTCTTTAAAAATTATATCAAAGACACTTTTGATACTTAAAAAAAAATTGCGGTTTAATGAACAGATAAAGCTACGAGGGCTGCTATATATATTTCTGGCCTGGCAACACTGAGTGCTGCCAAGTGCATTCTGACATTTCCATTGAAAAGTTTATCATTTTTAAGCATAATCGTACTCAAAACGTTTTGATGTACGACCATTATTTGTGTTGTTAACAGTGACTTGAAAAAATTAATATAGAAAAAAATGGAATTAACTCGTGAACATTTTCGTGTCATCATTTTTCACAACTTTCGACGTGGATTATCACGACAAGAGTGCATTGATGAACTTAAATCTTTGTATGGCGATGAAGCACCATCCTATAGCACTGTGAAAAATTGGTATAATGAATTTAATCGCGGCCGAAGCTCGCTCAAAGACGAATTCCGTGAAGGTCATCCAAAAACGGCTGTTGTGCCAGAGAACATTGATTCCGTGCGCGAACTCATAATGCAATATCGACATGCGACATACCGAGAGATAGTGACATCCTTGGACATTTCTTCCACCAGCATACTTTCGATACTGCATGAACACCTGGCCGTAAAAAAGGTTTGTTCTCGTTGGATCCCGCATAATTTGAAAGTCGCTCAAAAAAAGGCTCGTGTCGATTGGTGCAAAGAAATGTAGAAAAATACGATTGCGGTGCTTCAAAAGACGTTTATAAGATTGCCACAGGTGATGAATCATGGATCTATGCGTATGAGCTCGAACGGAAACAACAATCGACCGTGTGGGTCTTCAAAGACGAGCAAAATCCAACGAAAGTTGTTCGTGGAAGAAGCACTTCGAAGCAAATGGTCGCCTGTTTCTTCGGCAAAACTGGTCATGTGGCGACTGTTTCGCTTGAGCAACGTAGGACGGTCACTTCTGAGTGGTACACTACAATTTGTTTGCCTGAAGTCATCGGAGAAATTCGAAATACCAACAAGAGAAGACGAATCATTTTTCACCATGACAATGCGAGCTCTCACACATCGGCTCAAACCAGATCGGTTTTGACCGGCCAAAACGTCGAATTAATGGGTCATCCATTCCGTGGTCAACGATTTTCGTCGCCAGAAGAAGCTGTTGAAGTGTTCAAAAACCATGTTTTAGAGGTTCTTAATCGGAGTGGAAAAAGTGCTTCGACAACTGGTTTGAGCGCATGCAAAAGTGTATAAATCATCCTGGAGAATACTTTGAAAAACAATAAAACCATTTTTGATTATAAATATTCGCATTTTCACTATTAGGCCAGAAATATATAGAGCAGCCCTCGTATTACTTAATAATATAAAGTGAAGTTAAAAAAAAATGTAAAACATTATGCTGTGAACACAACTAGGTTGAATGACGAATTTCTTCTAACACGAGAAATTAGTAGTCAAAAGTACGTATGAAGCACTGTAACGACAAAAAAAAAACACAGCTGTTATAATTTTTAAAGTTGTTTACTTTTTGTGAGCTGATAGGATGACCATAAAAAATAATATTCAAAAATGAAACATTAATAAAAACACAACACAACGTCATAAATCATAAAAAAACATTTCGAGATAATCGCAGTTTAATTTTTTGACTCGTTCTTACCATCAAGATAAACATGTAAATAAAAAATCGATTTAAGAAAATTTGCATCAATTATATATTAAAGGGGAGGTTTTGCACAAACTATGTGGAATGTTTGAATTATGACGTTATTGCTGGAAAAATATTTCCGCTACTGTGTCATAAACTAAATTGTGTCGTTATTTATGAAAAAAACAACGGAGTTTTACTTAATAAAATTTTTCATCAATAAAAAGTCGAAACATTTTAAAAGGATCACCCTTTCATATATACAGTCACAAAACGAAATGTAACGATTGCGAACAATTCTGTATGATCAACTCCAAAATTTTAAATTTTGAGTTACGACGTAATATAACTTAAATAAGTAAATGAGCGAAATATGTTTTATTTTTGTCAACGAATATTCGCGACCTAAAATTCGTCGCAGATGTGTTCCCTCCATTAGACGTTAGCTTTGTTATTGTAAAAATTTCAAGAAATAATTTTTTATATGTATATAAACATTGCATTTAAAAATGATCTTACCGTAAGTAGCACAGGATTAAAATCTCTGGGAGGTCGATCATCATCCAATAATTCAACTTCAATCATATCAACACTATTATAAGCTGGTTTTAGTATGTAGCGTTGAAACTAATGTATAAAAAATAAAACACAAAAAATATTGATCTGTATTTCTTTTAAAATATTCAATACTTACAATTGGACGAAAATCGGGATGGAATAATATGTAACCATTATTGGTAACAACAAAAGCATAGCCATTAACACCCAACTAGAATTATATGAAATTAAAATTGGCAAAGTAATTATTTTAATTTCAATGCGTAAGAATTTTGAATGTTGGAATTTTTACGTACCAAAAATTGGGATAATAATTTTTTTATATCTCGTATGGGTACATCGGTTCCAGCTACACCCAATAAATTCGCTATTTTTGTCTGCGTATTGAAAAAATAACATTTAATTAAAAAAATATGTTTTGAATATAAATTTTATAATTTTTAAATTTCTACTTTGCGATTAAATACACATTGTTCAACTATTGGAAGTGAATTTAATATTAAAAAAATTATAAAACTTACATATAATAAAATCTAAAATTTATAATTATGTAAATTTTAAGAACTTTAAAAATGAAAACCAAAAATACAATATACATGTTTACTTTTTACCTACAATAAAATTAATTAATCAATATTAAGTCTAAAATTACTAGGATTATTTATAAAAAAATATTGAAAATTTTAGCAAGACTTTGAAAAATACTTCGGAGAAAATTTTATTGGTTTGCCTATAGGAAAGGAATCGGTTTAAATAAATTTTCTTTTAAATATTTATTAGTCTTAATTGTTTAATTTTACCCTGTCTTACAGCCATACCCAAGGCAGATTAATATACTAGGTAGTGGCAGTAGATCAGTTGACTTTCTTGTTTATGTTTTCAGATGTCAAATTTTGTTAAAACTTATTATTATAATTTTCTTAAAATTTTTATAAAGCAAAAAAGTTTTACACACTTTTCGAAACTGGATTTTAATTAAAAAACTGTAGGCCTCGCCTCCTCATGATTTTGTTTACACATTTTTGGTTTTTACGTGTAAAAAATAAGCTAACATAATCGCGAGGATGCGAGGTTTAGGAAGCTTCTCTAGCTCAAATATATGTATGTAAGTAGCATCAAAGGAAAGCTTATGACATCTAGAATAATTATATTGTAATTATTTTTTTACGCTAAATTTTAAGAAATTAAATATCATAACGCATTGGGCTATTTCTACAAAATTTTGGAGTTATATAGCTAAAAGAGTTTTTAATCAAATGGTGAAATAAAATTTTAAATTTTTTGTTTTAACATATAAATTCCCGGAAAGGGGAAAAATGTCCCAAAAAATTGTTTTTTTTTTTTTGTTACAAAAGAGGGCTTAATTAATCACGGGGCTGTCATATCCTTTTTGAAGTTGTAGGCAAAATTTGGAGTCTTACCGTTTACCTTTTTTTACTCGGTGCTTACACTCCGAGGAATTTCGCAATAATTTTAAAATTTTGTTCCAAAATTAGCAATGTTGGAAAGGGATGGAGGGGAAACCGTTTTAATTGTTGACCTAACTTTGTTTTTATTCGCATTTGCTAAAATTTTTCTTTAAAATGGTTCAAACGAATTTGCTAGTACTGAAGTAAATTTAAATTACCTTTTTGGGGAAAATCCGTAAAAAACAATATTTTTAACATTTTCTCAATTCAGGGGCTTGTAATTTTTAACGAAAAGCGACATCAAAACAAAACTTTAAACTTGTTTATTTTACATTTTATTAAGAATATAGCAGTAATAATCCGATAATTAATAAGCGTGCTACGCTAAAAACTCTAAATTAATATTGGCGAAATTAACAAAACAAACAAAAAAAAAAAATGTAAGCTCATTTTCTACCTGCATATTTAAACATATTTTTATAGATATTTTCAAGGTCTGATTAAATTTAAAAAATCTTAACATTTGAGATAAAGAAAAAAAAAATGACATTTTCAAAAAGTTATATGTCCGAGGTATCTAAATTTGGGACCCTTCTTAGAAGCCCTCCTACACCCTAGGAGCCTGACTGGCCTCTGTAAAATTTCGTTGAGATATGTTGAGTGGTTCATAAGATACCGAATTTTGTAAAAAAAAATCGTTTTCAAACCACTGTGCGTCAGTTGATTTGACATCTAAAAATATATTTTACAAATACAAAATACATGTTGTTTACTTATTGTTGTAGTTGTTTTAGAACTGCTATTACCTGTAAAATTAATGTGCCTTGGCCATACCTAAACACGAGGTATAAGCGTTTTTTTTAGCCGCCAAAAGTTCTCATTGACAAGGCGTTTAATAATAAAATAACTAAAAAAAAATAACAATTCAAAACATTAATTTTTATTGTTTTATAAAATTTTAATTTACACAACACAAACACTAGAATTGTCAGGAAAATTATGTTTTTTTTTTTTTTTGTTCAATAACCCTGTTTTGACGTAGCATTGGAGCTTTTGTTTAGGTTTGGCATTAAAGCTTTAAAGCTTTGCGCAAGAAAACGTTCCGCATTCCGCTTTTATTTAGGTATTGCTGTTAGTTCCAAATAAACCTGTCTTAACTTATTAACAGAATTTTTACATTATCATTTTAAACCATTTTTAACAGATTATACAGCCATGTCACAGAACTCAATTCCGATCAAAAGTGATTTCAATTCCACAAATTGGTTCGTCAGAAAACGAAAAATTTTTTCGGAATGAAACCACTTTTGAGATTCATGGTGGAATTTTGCGGTCTTCAAATTTACTTTTATTATGTGTCCTTATTTAGATAAGCTTTGTTATTTATTTTGTGTGCGCAATTTTAACACATTTAAATAAAAAGGTGAAGATAAAGCATTTTTTTTAGAAATACGCAAAATCGATAGAAATCTGAAAAAGGTAAAACAAAATCGATCGAAATTGTTAATATGGAATTAAAACCATTCCGATCGGAATTTGTGACATGCTTGATAATTTATAAATTAATCGATGAAATGTATATCGTTTATTCTTTAAAAGTTATAAGCTACACGATTTATTCTCTTATCGCCGATCTCGGCTCATAACTTTCTTGCCACTGCAATTTTCAAAAGTAAATATGGTCGGAGTCAAAGTAGAAAGTAGTGTCAACGCTGCTTGGATCTTATAATCTTTAACTCCAATACAAACACAGTAGAAAAAAATTTTTAAAGTAAAAAAAGCTACCTCGGAGTTAAAACATTAACTGTCGAATTTAAAGAATATTAAAATAGACTTAAAATGTATTTTAGCACAAATTTGTATAAAAAATTTGTTATATAACACATTTCAAAACTATTGTATTTTTTATGAATATGGCAGTAAGAATCTCAGAATCATGTGGAATTCTGTTAACTCTGTGACAAATTTTTATAAAAATTTTACACGCTTAAGTTAAATTGTTTTTAAAAACTATTTAATGACTTTAGCTAACGTTTGCCTAAGATATACAATAAATAATACAGTGAAAACTCCCATAAGCGGATAGCCACCGTCGACCAAATTTTGTCCGTTGTTGGGAAGGGTCCGCCTATGAGAGTTTGATAAAAAAAAAGAAAAAAAAATTATTATTGTTAATTTAGTTCATTAAGACAAAATTCAATTCATATCTAATTAACAAAAAAGGTTTAACGAAAAAAATTTTATAAATTAAAATAGTAATGTATTACTTAATAACAAATTCATGGTAAGAGCTGCATTATTAGTTTTTACAAATTCCTTGATGTTGTAAAGTTATTCAGGGCATCACAATTCATAACTTTATTTAGAACTGCAATCCAATTTTCTTCATCTAAAGATTCATTTGGCTCCACTTCGCTTTCACTGTTCGCTAATTTAATGACAATATTATCACCTTCTGTCATAATATTTTCGTCAATGGTAACGCATTGCCTAATCCGTTGAAACTCTTTTAGTGGGATATCATCTTTGTCATAAAAATGCCGTGAACTGTATGCATTTTCATCGAACCCGATCTTACGGAAGCAGTTTTGAATTGTTTCGGTGGTCACCTTATTCCACGCAGATAAGATGAAAAATATAGAATCAAGGATATTGATTTTTTTTTGCTACATCTGAGTTTTCATCAAAAGCTGTTATCATATCCTTGAATAAAAAACTTCGGTAGTAGAATTTGAAACTACGAATGATGCATTCGTCCAGGGGCTGGAAAATTGATGTTGTGTTTAGAGATAACCAGATAACTTTAATGTTTTCGAGTTCAACATCTCGGGGTAAGAATCTGCATTATCCAATAAAGAGCTATTTTTCATTTTTCTTTCCCCAATTTGTGGTCCAACTGAAGTAGCCATTCAGTAATAATCTCTCTATTCATCCATGCCTTTTTAATTGATTTCCAAGTGACTGGTATATTAGATACGGGCATAGTTTTGAACGCTCTTCGTCGAGCGGCTTCTCTTATAACATTTCTCCTACCATATTCGCACAACCTTTCTTTAGAAAACTTTTCACCGGGACATTTCTGAATTTTAAAAGTGAGCTTTTTGTTTGGTAGGGCTTAAAAAACAAGACTGCATTCATCCGCATTGTACACATTTTTTGGTTCGTAATCACGAAGAATCAGTTTCAATCTTTCGTTGAACTGGTTAACGTCTTCTTCCGACACCGCTGCTGCTTCTCCGCAAATGAATTTAAAACTGATATTATGCCTCTTGCACCACTTTGAAAGCCGCCCATTCGATGCTACAAAGTTTGTTATGTCCAATTTTATTGCGTATTCTTTTGCCTTGTCTTGAAAAACAGGTCAAAATAGAAGGATATTTAGGGCACGAACTTTCGAAAACCATTCAAGACACATTTTGTCAAGTTTCAGGTTGTTCGAATGGAGTCTAAACATTTTTTGATTGGAATTACTACCAGACTGCCATTGGCAAAGCAAATTTTCTTTGTTTTTTAAAATGTTTGCTGCAATTGTTAGTATTTTGTTTTATGTTGAATTATTTCTGTGCTCTTTTTAGAGGTTTTTTGATCAAATAATGCAGAATTTTGCTGTCCGCTTCCGGTCAAGGGAGAGTTTGTTCATGGGAGGGAAATTTGCTCTGAAAAATCAATTTGTTGCAACGTTATTCGAAAATTGTCCGTATATGGGAGATGTCCCGCTATTGGGAGTTTTCACAGTATATACTTCATAAAGGAGGCACCACGACCTAAAGTTCAGTGTCAAAAATTCTTAAATTAGAAAACCGTACTTTAGATTTACAAAGATTAAAATCCTGATTTCTTGTTCTTAAAAAATATTATATTAATTATTTATCGCGTGTGGGAGGTGACACGCAATTTAGCTCCTGACTTTTTTTTCATCTGAACGAAAGTCATATAATTTATATTGTATGAAGATGTGCAACTACATACACCATATACGCAAAAATGCAGGCATGTTCATGTTTACTTAAATTTCTCAATGTAAGCGTTTTCTTTAGTCGCTACAGTGATACAACTAATGCGAAACTATTTAGCGTTCCTAAGGAGAACTTACACTATGCAATTTTTCATTAAGCTAGCATGAAATGTTTGTTTGTTTGTGAAGCAGGAGGAGTAAGAAATATGGATGTTACTGTTGTTAATGTTTACTTTTAGATAACCCATAACTCTGTCATTTAAATAGAAAATTGAGAAAAAAAATGGCTCAAAAAATTGCATAGTGTAAATTTGGACATAGTGTCAAACATGAATTTGTTGAAAGTGTAAAAAGTATTAAATATATATTTTCTGCAAGTAATAAATTTAAGTGTAAATTATAACTCAACCAAAAAGTTTGAAGATAGTTTTTATTAAAATTTCAGAAATCGGTTAAACTAATTTGCATTCTAATTAACTAAGAAAATTTAGACCTGCAATATTCCTTTGAAAAAATATATGTATGTACAAATGTAGTTATCTAAATTGTTAAGATACAAAAGCATTTACATAAAGGACATTGTTTTACGTACTTCACATAAATTTTAGTCGTTGTTGTTGGAAGTACATTAAAGAAAAAAGTAACAAGTAATGAATACGGCAGCTAGGCTGTTGGTAGAGGAACCGTATAAGTTGTCTTTAAAATGGTTTTTTGTGGTCAATGTTAAATGCCTTTCCTAAGACGGAATGTTGAATTTGGATCTTAGAAAAGCTACATTGAGAGTAAGATCGAGTATGTTGATATAAGAGGGAACTTGTTCCTAAAAACCTTAATTTCGGACAACCAATTTGTTCTTTATCAAGAGTGCCAACCTTTGTGGTTGATTGGCCAGTGGACCGCACTACGTATTACATAGAAAATTAATTTTTTTGCCGAACAGTTCTAATGTGAACTTAATCCTTTGCAAAGGCCTGTTCTTTTAATATTAAATGATTTTGATGGAATGTCCAAAAACTCTACTTTTTTTGCACTCTTTCCCACAACCAAATTTTCTTATTCTGATACAATGCATTGTACGAGTGTAGGTCATTCCTCGAGTGCTGGTCCCAGTACAAAAAAAGACAAGAAATTTGTATTAAAATTTCCTTGGTTCTAACGATTGCGTTTATATTATTTAAATGTTGTGACCCGTTCGTTTATCATCTCTATTTTCTAAAATCTATGCGATTCGCAAATCGGCAAAAATAAACCTGCAATGTTTATGTTTTGATTTTCCTAATTGAATAATTTACCGATACCAGCATCGTCACGGACCGTGTTTTAAATTAAAAAAAACGCAGATATATATTCACATAAATGTTACTGAGCTAAAATATACAGGAGTTTGATACTATGAATAAATGTAACGAAAAGTAAAATAAAAATTAAAAAGATATACAAATTGCATGCGAAAGTAAATTAATGGAAAATTTTCATTATTGAAGTTATCGTTTCTACACAAAAAATATAAAGAAAAAGAAAACTTTACAAAACTTATGTTTCTACCTATTTAAGATTTCTAGCGGAGTAATATCTAATAAAATTTAACCAGTAACACTTTTCTAAAAGTTTAGATTAAATACATCTTGAAAACATGGCAACACAAAATATTCCCAATCGAACTAAGGCTGGGTTTTTGTTAATGCATTTTGAATATTAAAACGTTTAAATAATCATGTGAATTTTTAAATTATATCCGTCTATATACTTACTATATTTATGCTAACAAGTATAAGTCTTACATACTTATGAATTACATGAAATTACACAATTTTTGTTTCTGTCAACTCCAAATTGTTAACTACTCGTATAAAGTGTGGAAGCTATTGATTATAGTTTAAGTAGTTAAGTTATGTACTACTTATTATTAGGATCTGTTTAAAATGAAGCGCTATAACAAAAATTTATTACGATATAGTAAAATGGTTTTCTCTCTAAATTTGATTATAGTTTGGCAAACGTTAATGATTTTTAATGGTTTTCTTAATACCTCACGTGTTTGCAATTCCCAAAGTGCTTCATTTATTAATACCAGTTCGGTGATATTCTGTTAGAAATTCGTGTGGTTAGTATTTATATTTAATAATTTTAAAAGACAGATAGATCTTGGCATTTGATTTAAAAGGGATGGGGTAAAATACATTCATTCGTTTTAAGTTTACTTAATTGATATTAAATGACCACTTTACAAATGACAGAGAAAAGTTTACATTGCTCAAATATGTAAATAAAAAACAAAATAGTTTGCTGCATTAAAATTCTACTTACCGCATTTTCTCGTCGATCGTAAACGGGCATCGATATAGTAGTCATTAGATGATAATCATCCGATTCAATTGGTTGATCCCAAGCCTTAAAATACAATATTTATGTTTAACATTAAAAATTTAGTTAGTGAAATATTTAAACTATTTACTGTCCTTTACTGAAAACCATTAACTCTAGTTTAGCTTTGTTACTCTGGTACTCTGTTCAAATTTGTGAAAATTGTTGAGCAACATTGATAATTTCATGTGGAATATTTGACATTTAAAGTGTTGTATCATTGTTTTAAAAACGTAAGTAAAAGACATACGATCATCTGTTGTATGAAAAATTCCGCATGAAATAATGCCTACTTGCTTTATTTCACAGCTTGGATAAAATGTTGCCAGAAACATTTCATATGTTTTTCCACAGTAAAAACAGAGTACTACTTCTGCAACATTTTTTCATGACTTTTTCATACAAATTTTTTATGTATGCGATTTGACAGCATTTCGCATGAAAAGCTGAACAGAGTACCAGGCTTAAGGTGTTTTGTTTTAAAATGTAAGCAAAAGACATATGATCAGCGGTTGTTTGCAAAATTCCGCATGAAATAATGTCTACTTGCTTTATTTCACAGCTTTGATAAAATGTTGCCAGAAACATTTCGTATGGGTTTCCATAGTAAAAAAGAGTACTACTTCTGCTACATTTTTACATGACTTTTTCATGTAATTCCGGATGAAAAACTGAACAGAGTACCAGGCTTAAGTCTTAAAAAAGCGAAGTAGATATAACACAATTCGCTCCATTTGTAAGCAAAAGAGAGTAAAAACCTGTTGTAATATAAGAATGTAGGAAAAGATGACCAGCTTATGACATACCAAATGTGAAAAAGATTCGTATACAGCAAAAGAAAGTTGGTGGAAACAAAACTAACCAGCTTTTTTCTAATAAAATAGTCGTTTTAATTATAATAAATTATTAAAATTGCAAACTGTAGAATGTAATCTAGAAGAGTTTTGTGGAAAATAATATTAAAAAGATAACAACAAATATGTACAAAAAATCAATGTGAAAACCAGAACCCTAAATTAAAGATTTTTGTGAAATCTAGATCTCTAGTTCGAATGAACCTAACAACGTCAAGGTTCTACAGTTGCAACAATAAATTTGTAAATTTCATTAAAATATTACCAGCCTTATGCAAAAAAAAGACTAACGTCAACTTTAAAGTTCACACTAGTTAACTGACACACTAAGCCTAACAAACGTATGGTAAAAAATGGTATCCTAAAACACCACTTTAACTAATGTATGCTGCAATACATTTTAAACGTTAATATTGGCAACACCATTCACTTTTTATAGTTAATGATACATAAACACGAATATTAATTCGTTCGGGTAGTCAAATCTATTGAAAAAGTTTTGTATTATTGTAAAATAAAATAACTTTTTTTTAATGAGGGAATAAATTAATGTTTTTAATACATGAAAAACAAAAATTCAATGCATTAACAATAATGTAAAACATTTAACACAACACCTTTTTGTTAGGATTGATACCAATTGTTTGAATAACGAGCTTTGTTACGAGCTTTGTTTACTTTTGTTGATTATATGCACATCACTATAGGATTTTGTTAATTTATGTTAATTTTTATGTGATTTTCAGTAATTTTGTGATATTTTGTTATTCTTTTAAGTGATTTTAAGGAAATTTTTGATAATTTTAAAACTTATAAAATGTTATGAATAAAAAAGAAGAGTGCATTTTATTTTAAATGCATTTTTATCTTATTTACATGTTGCTGAAGGAATTAATAAAAGAAAAGATAAAAATCATTGAGAACAAAAAACACGGATGTTAATACAAATCATTCCAAAAAAAAAGGCTTGGATGGATGTAGCAGACATGGCCGATTATATCCCGATATTTGAATTATGCGTTCTAAATAAAATATTACAATATTAAAACTAGTTTTTCCATAAAATCAAAATTAATTTTACCAATTCTGCTCACTAAATTTAAAGTGTCCATTTTTTTAATTTTGTTTTTTAATCAACACATTTTTTTCCGTTTTATTAAAAAGTTATTTCCGCAAAATTTTTCTTCACAATATGTAACCAAAAATTAAATATCAAAAACATCACTTTAAAGTAAGGGGTTACCTACTTTAAAAATTTTAAAGTTAACGTAGAAGTTACCACACGTTTGTTAAGCTAATAATCGTTTTTGGATGAAACTTTAAGGAATTTTGCTTAACAATGAGTTTAAAGCAGCGTTAACTTTTTTTTGCATAAGACCGTACATTTTCACAAAAATTTAATTTTACCAATTAATTGAAAATGATTTTTGGCTTAAGTTCAATTAATTCAATTATAATAAGTCTGTTTCTTTACTTCCTGAAAATGATAAGAAGCATTGTTTTCTCTCATAAAGAGAAAAAATTGTATAAAAGTAAATTTAAAACACAAAATAAAAACTCAAAGTATTTTGACTGTTTTAATAAAAAAAATTAATTTCAATTAATCAACATAAAGAAATAATAATTTATTTTGTATTTTGTTTGTGCTTTAAGGCTGTTGCCAAGTTTAAATAACTTGCACGAAGAAAAAGTTAGGGCGCGTTCGTGCACGAAGAAGAAGAACTTTGTTTTTCAAAACCGCTCTCATTTACGCAATTTTGAAGTAAGAAAACTATTTTCGTACAAATTAGGAACCCACGGGATCCCAAAGTAGAGTAAAGATACAGACCTAATATCCACAGTTCAAATCCATATTTCATGTAAAATTAAATTAGAAAACGCAGGACACAGCATTTATAATGTTTTCAGAAAACAAATAACAATGATTCAAAATATTTATTGCACTCGTGACCAAACAAGTCGAGTTACAATAGCCCAATTCACATCTTGTGCAATTGGTCTTGCATCATAGCATTTGCAAAATTGTGTAGCATATTTTTAGTCTACACCAACAAACCATATAGAAATGAGTAAAATATGCTAAACAATTTTGCAAATGCTATGATGCAAGACCATTAGCACATGATTGTGAATTGAGCTAATGAAAATAGTGAAGAAATACTCTGGTTTGTGTGTGGACTTGGTCAAATTAATATTGATTTGAATACTCCACGTATCCTTATCTACAAAGTTAGTTGGTTCAATAGAAGATTTTTACAATGTACATAACTTAAGGTAGATAGATGGATATAGCGATCATGAAAATGCAGCATTACATTCTTATTAATTAATTTTTCTTGTTTTCTTTGCAAAACGTCCGCATACATTTAATCAATTTCAATTCATCTATAATATCCGCAGTTCAAATCCCAATTTTATTAAAAACTAAATAAAATATTACCAAAAAATTTTTTTAAAAATTTTTAATTTCATTGAAAACCGATAATTTAGAAAAAACTCTAGATTATCAACAAAAACATGGAATTTTACAGAACGATTGAAATTTTACCAACTATCTAACTGACTTCGTTTTTGTTTTCGCGTTTTGAATATCATCGTAAGTCATCGCGCGTTTACATTATGCATCTTTTGAGCAAAATCTAGGGCGCTTTTTGATGTGTAATTGGTCAATCTTTTAAGTCGTTCATTCTTAAAAAAGTGTTGGCATAACCTAATTTTTATTTAAAGTGCAAGAGAAATATGCTGTTCGTGACACTAATAACACCGTTGTATGTGTAAGTAAAACTAATAAAGTTGATTAAGCTTAAGTAAAGTGAAAATTATTAAAGGAGTTGTTGGTATAACTGAACTGACAACGGTATGGTGGACGTTATACAGGTGTTTATATTCTTTATATTTTGTAAGCTTCACTAAATCTTTGATTTACATAATGCTTTTTTTTATTTTATACTAAAAGAAAATATTTATTTTTTTTTTATTTTTATTAACTCATGTACATACATTGTTATTCAATTTGATATTTATTGCTGTTTTATTTTTTACAGTTTTACCATAATTAATTAAGAAAACGAAAAAGAGAAAGATGAACGAGAGAGAAAACAAAACAGAGTCATGAATCTTAATTTAGTGCTTCTTTTATTACCGCGTAAGCTTCTTTGCCAACAAATTTCTTTTGACACAAAGCGCATAATATAAACTGGTTCTATGCAAAAGCAATGAGTTTCCACCATATATATGTATATCCTCTAAACTAAAGTTCTCGACTTTTTCTAAACTTTCGTAACGAATTCGTAAAGACATTTTGGTTGTTTGCTTGAACAATTTTGTTTTTAGAAAGCAGTGAAAAGTGGTTAGATTATTTTAAGGAACTGTCATAAACAAAAAAGAATTATAAAGTTATAATTAAAAGGAAAATTTTAAGAAATATGTGCAAATAATTTCAACATAACGATGAAGAGTTACAAAGTAACAGGGTTTCAACTGCTTGCATAAAAGTAGCAACAGCACTAAAATCTTTGCTTTGCTTACATGTTTTTCGACAAATAAAAAAACTAAATGTCTCAGCATTTACAAAACATTTTATTATAAACGAAGCAACAGCAAAAATCAAATGCAAAAAAGAGATGGAAACGCATTTGCTGAAGCTGACTATGTGTTTTTTTCTGCAGCAAAGCAATCAGCAAAGCATTTATTTTGAAAACGTTTGCAGTTGCTTAAGCAATAAGCTGATGTTTGTTCCTTCTTTTGCTCTTGCTTTTTAAGAAAGAAAAAAATATATATATACCATTTTAGGGTGTAAGAAAAACAACGTGAGTTACAGCAAGAACCAGCAAGCAAAAGCAATCGCAGCCAGCCACAACTTCATAGTAAAGAGTTAAGCAATAGCAAAAATAAAAATAAAGATCAACTGATTGCTTAAGCAACAGCAAACGTTTTAAAAATAATTGCTTTGCTGATTGCCTTACTGCAAAAAGATACACATAGTCAGCTAAAGCAAATGCGTTTCTTTCTTTTTTTTGCATTTGCTTTTTGCTTTTGCTGCACATTTTTCGACAGCAATAGTTAAGCAACTATATATGCAATAAAAATAGTTAAGCATTTTTAATCACTGCAAAGAAATACAATGTCACGATAAGATGCACACGATAGGATTATCCCTTTGAGAACCAACAATGTTTGTTTATCCCGTTTTTGAAAAAAAGTGCTTTATTTGTAAAAATTATGTAAATTTCAGGCAAAACAATGTTGAAAAAAATGATCATCAGAGGATATGTCAATATCGGAATTTTTAAGGATATTTAAAACCAGATTAGAGTCAGAAATAAATCACGTATCACAATTGTGAGCATGAATTCAAATACAAACTTATAGCTGCATAGCACAATTGTGTCATCTCTAATTTCTTGGAGTGGAACATTCTTATTAAATACGAGTGGTTATTGAATGCATGTTAAATAAGTAGTCAGAGAGTTCACTCTGCCATACAAGGAATTTCTGAATGTTCTTGCCTTTCAAAAATGACAGAATTGTTATTAGCACGTGGCATGTTTCTGATCACACTGAGAAGAGAGCGCGAATGATTATTTCTTATATATGGGTTGAATATTTTTTACTGTTTTAACATATGCAATTAAAGAGAAATAGCAAACACAACCACTGGTTTGGAACTTTTGCATTTAAATAATAATTGTAGTTTTGAGAATTTTTTAACGCACATCGCACAATGGCTTAAGATGGTTCTCAAAGGGTTAAGAGAGAAGCAAATTTTCATTGACAAGCGTTAAAAAAAACATTGCCGTGCAGAATTGTAAATTTATTAAGATTGTAATCACACAATAAGAAATAAATTTTCAAAATTTCTGCAGTTTCGTGCATCAATAGTCATAGCCAGACAAACTGCGAAAAAGTGGAGGAAAACATAAAGAAATATTTTAATACCGCAAATGACCGACAGTAAAAGTTATTGAAAAAAAAACGATTGATGACTGTAATCTGTCAATTTAAGTAATAATTATTATTAAAAATTAAAAATGTTTGCCCTGCTGTAATGCATTTAATTTTGGTTAAAGTAATAAATGTTTAATGAGAATATCGTGAATTATTTATAATTAAAGAAATCGAGCGCATTTAACGTAGATTAGATTATAAAAAAGTTGAAGAAAATTCTAAACGAAGTCGTTAAGAAATCTCTTAATGAAATTGTATATGCATACATATAGTTGCGATTTCGTACCTACATATACAAAACCCTTTCATATAAAAATCGTTACCAGATCGGTTCCAATCGGTTTGTCGATCAGTCCTTTTATTTTTTAATGTAATGTATGTATAAAATATGCTTGTGTGTATAGGAACGTTTATTATATACAGTGGCTCACAGCTTATTTAATGCACTGCATAATTTTATCCTTTAAGTCCTATAACAATAATACCAGTAGGAATTAAAAAAAGAAATTGGTATCAATAAATAAAGAAAAGGGTCTAGTTTAACAAGAAAACTTTATTTATTTAGAAAATTAATATTAACATAATTAAAAAACAAGAAAAGTAAAATATACAGCTTTTTTCATCTCACAGCTTATTTTATGCACTTACTTCTTTTGGTAACGATACTTTCAGAATGCGTTGTCTAGCGGAAATTTATTTTTAATTCTACCCTATTGTACTTTTCGATATGATTGGCACTTAATTAATGGTCTTATTTTGTCAATAATTTGGTTAATTTCGGGAAATTTAAAATGGGTCCACGCACAACATTAGTACAGAAAGAATTGGTAGTAAATCATTTTAAAAACGGTCACTCGCAGCGGAAACTAGTTGAAATGATGAATAAAAAAACTTAGACGTCGCAACAAATTATCGAGTGCTTCGTTCGTGAAAACCGTTTAATTAACAAATGTAGATAAGCACCAAATAAAATTTTTAATAAACATGATGAGCGTTATATTGTCAAAAAATTTTAAGCAAATACAGGGCTTTCAGCTCCCAAACTGACTTTCGATATTCAATATGACATAGGCAAACATTGCTGCGTTAAAACTTTTCAGTGTGTTCTTCGTCACCATGATTTTAATGGTCGAGTTGCACGTAAGAAGCCTTCCATTAGCGCAAAAATCAAAACATGCAGTCTCAACTTCACTGTAGAACACGATTCCAAAGACGCATCGATTTGGAATGCAGTTATCTTAACCGATAAATCCAAATTTAATAAATTCCGCTCCGATGATAAGTCCTACGTATGGAAAAAACCTAATACCGAGCTTAATAAAGAATATTTAAAGGCAACAGGTAAGCATGGTGGTGGCAGCATCATGATTTGGGCCTGTATGTCGACTGTTGGTACTGAGAGTTTAGAGTTTATTGAAACAACCATTGACAAAATAAGTATCTTCAAATTTTAAAGGACAATTTGTTGCAAACTGCAAAGAATCTGGGTATAAGATCAAATTTTCGATTTTATCAGGATAACGATCCGAAACATAAATCGGGAATTGTAAAGTTTTGGTCAATTTATAACTGCCCTTACTTGATGATTACGCCACCTCAGTCACCAAGCCTCAATGTCATTAAAAATCTATGGTCCATTTTGGAAGAAACATAAGGCAACACGAGTTTTTAAGCAAAAATAGCCTAAAAGAATTGGAGTGATAGAATATTTCAATTCATCGCGAAACTAGTTGCATCTATACCAAACCGTCTTAAGCCTGTTATAGACAATAAAGTGTATCAGACAAAGTATTAAAAATATAAATTAGCAAACACAACTTGAAAGTTTTCAATACTTAAGGTTACCGCATAAAATAAGCTGTGATATGAAAAAAGCTGTATTTTTTATTTGTTTTACTTTTAGGATAATTAAATCTTAATTTTTTAAAAATTGATGTTTTCTTGTTTTTTGATGTTTTTCTTTTTTTAATTCTTACTGGTTTTATTGTTACAGGACTTAAAAAATTAAAATATGCAGTGCATAAAATAAGCTGTGAGTCACTGTATGTATATTTCGTCAATTACCTTTCTCATGCGTTTATACTCCCGGCGTCTCACTTCATCTGGGTCTAACATACGGAAACTAACTTTACGATATTCTAAAATATTTTCCTTTTGGTCAGCATTTTGTTCTAATTGCCATAAATAATCGGACATTTCCATATCCTTAAAATTAAACATGTTAAATTTAAAAATATTAATATTAATTAATTTTATTTAAAAAATAGATTAAAAGAAAAAGTCTTCGACTGTCACAATTTGAAAATTTAGTAAAGTGTTTAATCTTACCACAACATCAGCATAAACTTGTGTCCATACCACTGGATGATCGTGTCTACCCAATACCAAAGGTCTAGCCATTACTGGAATATAGTTCAATACCATTTCACGCACTTCCGCTGTGTCGCTCAAGTGAACATAGTAGCCCTGATTGGCACATGCCATCCATTTAATATCCTTAACATCTGCCACCTCTTTGCCAATTAAATATGTAAAAACGCGCACGGGCTTGTAGGGTAAATTTTGCCAATTGTAGATTTCGAAGATTTCTTCGTAACTGAATGGTGCCCCATCACTGACAATCATTATTGCCTGATTACACTGGGCACCATGTTGTTCTGTTTTAAATTGTTCCAAAACCTCAAAGGCCTTTGTCAATGCAGCGGAGAAGTTGGCGATCGACACGGTTTTAACTAATTCAATTCCCTCTTTAAGCTCTCGAATATTTCCAAGGTTTGCCTTTTTACATATTTATACAAATACATGTTTATATATGTTAGCGTTTGTATATATTTTGTTTGCGAACCAATCATTTTGTTTATGTGTGATGCGTGTTTTTATGTATGTAAAGTTCAAATTTCAAAGCAGGTTAAGCAGTGGGTGATCATTCAGTTTTTTGTTTAATTAATTAAAATAAAAAAAAATCATTATTTATTATTAATATAATTGACGTTGTACAGTAGCGTTGTGTAAAAATCAGGAACAAAAAAAAGCTAATTAATTTATTTAATTTGTAACAAATAATTGTGTATTAAACAGGACGAAAAAGTGTGGTAGGAAAAAAAAAATATATTTTATTTATGAAGAACTAATTTATTTCACAACTGGATGATGTCTTGAGACTGTATCATTAGTTGCATCTACATATTTTAATATTGATACAAATTAGTGTTTTATGAAGTTGATTATTTTTTATTTTTCTACTCGGCATAAATTTCAAACCCATTTCCCGGGAGCTAGCAAATATTCACTTTTTTAACTGACAGTTCATAATCTTAAAAATTAAAGGGTGTCCCCATACAACATTAATATTTTTTACGTATATTATGATTTGTTAAGGGCACTTCTGTAAAATTTAATATAAAAATAAATCTAAAAATTAAAGGGTGCCCCCATAATTGATGTAAATTTAGGTATATGGGCCTATCTTTTGAACCGTTATACGCAAACGCTTGCAAAATTGACAGAATGTCGATTGCTATGGCAGTTATAGTAACAAGTATTGATATTAAAAAAATTATAAAATAAAAGGTGCATTAATAGTTAATTTTTATTTGACAGTTGTAGACAGACGTCTGAAATCTACAACGAACCTGTATTGCTAAGTCTGCTATAACAACAAGTATGAAATTTGATTTTGAAGTTAAAGGGTGTCCCAATAGTTGATGTAATTTCAAGTATCTGGCCGAACTTTTGAACCGTTATAGACAGAACGCTTAAACTAAAAAGGGACCTGTATTGCTAAGCCCGCTATACCAACGAGTTTATAATTTCAATTTAGAAATTATATGGGCCTATCTGTGAACGGTTATAGACAAACGGTTGCAAATTAGACAGAATCTTTATTTCTATGGCCGTTATAGTAAAAAGTGTTAATATTTAAAATTATAGATTAAAGGGTGGCCATACTTTTGTACAGTTGTAGACAGACGCTTGAAATTTACAACAAACCTGTTTACTAACTCCGCTATAACAACCAGTATAAAATTTGGATTTGGAAATAAACGGGTGTCCCAATAGGTGATATAATTTGGTATATGTGGCCGAATTTTTGAACCGTTATGGACAGCTAAAACTTACAAGCGACCTGTATTGCTAAGTCCGCTAAATCAAGAAGCTTATAATTAGAATTTAGAAATTAAAGGGCGTTCCCAAAATTAGTGTACTATGACTTATATGGCCGTATTTTTTAAACCGTTTAATACAAACACCTGAAAATCAAAAAGAATGTCCACTACTTTGCTTGGTTTTATAAGAAGTATAAAAATTTTAAATTATAAATTAAAGGGCTTAAAAATAGTTGATATAATCTGATGTGTATGGCGAAACGGCTGAACCGTCATAGACAGACGGTTGAAATTTACAACAGCAAGTATATAATTTGAATTTGGAAATTAAAGGGTGTCCCTATAGTTGCTGTAATTTAATATATATTGCCAAACTATTGAACAGTTAAACAAGTGTAAAGTTTGGAGATATAAGGGTGTCCCAATAGTTAATGTTATCTAAGGTATTTGGCCATACTCTTGAACCGTTATAAGCAGACAGATGAAATCAGTTTTGAAGTCGGTTTTTTTTTGCAAGAATTATTATGTTTAAGTTTTAAATATATAATTGTTTAAGCAGTTTTTAGAATGTAAGTTATACTGATTGACCTGAAGGCTAGTGGTTGTATATTTGTAGTAGAAATTAAAACCAAAACGTGAAGGAAT
This sequence comes from Gymnosoma rotundatum, assembly GCA_916610165.2. Lineage (NCBI taxonomy): Eukaryota > Metazoa > Arthropoda > Insecta > Diptera > Tachinidae > Gymnosoma > Gymnosoma rotundatum. The sequence goes on from OU744338.1 coordinate 59,662,578, forward strand.
ATTAAAAAGCGGAACGATGTTACATTTTTTTTATTAATTTTTAATGTTTAAGATCCTAGATAATAAATTGCAGGCGCGATTTTAAGAGTATATATATTTAATTTTGTGTTGAATAGACATTACAGTTCCGCAAAAAAAATACACACGAAAATTTTTTTCTCAAGAACATATTTCTCCAATTATGAATTCCGTGGTAACAAAATAATAAAAAAGTGGCATCATCGTAATTTGAAGCGAGTTATTTTGTTTACTTACATGAAAAATTTATAATGGGAGAAAAGGGAACTATGAAAAAACTCACACGGATTTTTTGTTTTTTATTGTGCTGATAATAAAAATGATTTTTATATACATTTAAACATAATATTGAATAACTTTAGATTTAAATAAAGGTGATTTGATATTCTCGATCAAAAAACATTAAACAAACGTGGTACATCCTCTTGTTGCAAAGGTCTTTAAAACAAGAAATTGTTCCTTATCCTTAAATATCCTAAAAAAGGGTATTTTGATTTTTTAACTTTTTATACGAAACAGGCGACTGTCATTACCTTTATTCTGAGATTGCATCGTTTTTAATTGATATTTACAAATTGATCATAAAAATCATTTGATAGAAATTAGATTTTGTTATTGTTATTTAATCTTAAATGTTATTAATTTTTCGCGAAATGATAGAAGCAAATTTTTGTTCGTCAACAATTTCAGAAAATATATCTAAAATGGTGAAATGGCTCAAAATTTAATTTTTTTGCGATAACTACAGTTAAACATAAATGTATTTAATTTTGTTTCAATTTCAAACATAGTGTTATTGTGCATGTAGTGTATTTGTACTTAAACTAAGTGCTGAAACTAGAGTTGTGTCGTTAAAAACGATTCATTTTCGAGTTTTTTTTCAGAAAGGTAGTAGCAGTCATACTTTAGTTACAAGAACAACAAGCATCATATTGGCGTCTCTTACAAAGAACTTTAATTTTGCATTTTTTTTTTTAATTTTTATCAAAGTGGGCCTTTATTTCTTCATTATTTTTTTCTACTCCTAACTCTTTAACTCCTGCGAGATTTGTTGCAATATCTCTCATTTACTAACCATTCAAAGTTACGTAACCTCCCCTTGTAGAACACTGTATTACGCCAGCGACTTTAATTTATCTTTGCCCACATAGACGTAAAGAATTCAATACGCTGTGGCTCCGGCGAGATTTGAATTCATGGCTCTTTTAACTAACTCAGCCACGACCGAAACACACCGTTGTTATGTTGTCAATTTAATCGCTAACTAATGGTCCGTTATGATTTGGACTACAATTTGCTTGTTATACTATACAGTCGCCTTAATCATTTCAGCTACACCTCAACCATCTTATCTGTCGTTCTATTATACAGGAAATCTTCGTCATTTACCGCGAATACACAACAACTGTGTTTCTTTTTCTATTTTAGAGATTTCAGGAGGTCCGCCTTTGAAACATTTATCTCGGCTATTCCAGAACAATTATTTTTCTACCAACGCTGCTTAACTTTTTATTCTGTTCGCACGCACTACACTTGTTGAGATACCCATACACTTACAATATAATTGCTAATGTGTATATAATATTTGTACTTTCCACAATATATTGAACAAATTCAATTGATTTAAATTGCACAAAAAGCAATATTTTGTAATGTGTTGATAATATTGTACAATAACTTTTTTATTGCCGTTGCTAGACAAGCCTCTTTTCATCACTAATGTCACTAAATATTATTTAATGCCGAATTGTTTAATATTATTTAAAGATAATTTAATAATTTGAAAAATATAGCTTTGTGTGAATGATTTTGTTTACTTTTAACACATGCATATAAAAATCAAAAAAAAAAATTGCGCCATTTTTGCTTAAAAATTATTAAGTAGTGTGGATCAAAACGACAATAATTACAGTAATAAAGTACTCAAATATCATTGTGTAGTGTATGGGTACCTTTAGTGGTGAAATTATCAACTTATTTGATTGTCTTCTTATGAAAGACAAAATATAACCTTTTTTGCGTACCTACAACATTAACTTTGGTTTCTGCAAATATGTAAAGGTTTGAGAAATCTTTTTTTTGTAACAGTGGTTGTTATTGTATAACTGCAACTATCTTTTTGACAAATTCCCTCAAATGAATTATTTTATTTATGATCCAGCCAACTCTAGCTGCTACTATTCCCTTTATAAAAATAAGCCTTATCATTAGGTCCTTTTATTTAGAACGCATTATCTGAATAGAAGTTATAACAGATATTGTGCACTAAATAAATCGTAAGCATTCAGGAAAAGTATAAGTCTGTAAGTGAATAATTTTTTAGATACTAGACTATCAAAGTGAAATAAAAATCTTAAAAAAAGTTGTGTTTTTAAAAGCATATACTTTCTGGTTTCTTTTTTAATAGCACTTCATAAAATAAGTTCAAGGCTCATAGTGGAAAATAAAATTGTGACAAAAATAAATATTTTTATATTAATAAGTAAAAGATAATGGAAAGTTAAAGGCTGTTTATGCATAAAAAATAAGTGATTGTTTAAAAAAATGCTACAAAACAAAATAAATAATAATAATAATAATTATAATAATAATAAAATTGATATATACTTGAACAAGAGTATCCTCAAAACATCCAACAACAGGCTTAACTTTATCGCTAAAGGTGAAGATGTTCACAAAGTCATTTGTACCTAATGTATCGAGTATTGTGCTTACAACATGCTTTGCGATATCTAGCCTCTGCCCAGTCATAGAGCCTGATCCATCCAATAGGATAATGACATCCTTTGGACTTGTCGCCGCTTCCATAAACCACGAACGTAGCCGGCAATCGTATAAATCAACCGGATCCGTTTTCCATTTCGATGCCGGGAATTGACGCATAAAGCCGGTCGAACTACCAAAAAATTGCCACGACAGTGTTGGATCTTTTTTATAATTGTCGCGAAATATTTGATCCAAATTCTCTGACCATTCAATGGCTTTAATTGTATCCGATGCTAAGTTTTTATGTTAAAATTTGTTTTCCATATTTTTTTTAGAATAATTTTAGATTGATTTTAATTTTATTCAGTTCATTTAATTTATTCATTTTCAGACCAGATCAGATGTGGATTTGCGTGTGTTTGTGTAATGTACAAGTAAATATTTAAAAATATATAAAGAAATTAAAAAAATATATATAAGTTTTAAAATATAGTATTTTAGTATTTTTCTTAAATTTAGTTTGTGTTGGTCATAAATAACAAAAAGGTGATAATTTAAAGCAGTTAAAAGCCATACCATATGCGTGGATTTTTAACAAAATATTTATTCAGGCACCTATAGGACCTGTTTCATGTGTTTTAAATGAACATTTATTTTGATTTTATTTTGATTATACACACAGTTGCTAAAGTATACACGCTTACATTTGGTGCCTTAGGTCTACTTCATAAAAAATCAAATATTTATAAAAAAAAGTGAAATTTAAGCCTGAGGGTACAGTGAAGTAACAACAAAAATTTCATAAATCCCATACCAATTGTAAGTTATTTCACAATGAAAACAAACATGGGAGTAATTAATTAGATGGACTAATTAATTGACGATTTCATTGAAATTGAATAATAAATAATTCTAATTATTTTTTAGCAATAATGCTTTTTAATGAAAAGTTTTAATTGGTAATTAGTTTGAAAACAAAATCATTACATTGACTAATAACTAAATGGATCAAATCATTAATGAAGATGTTCCTTGTCTATGTACACTTAATATACATCTTAAAGCATATTAGAGCAATATTTTAAAATGGCTTTAAATCAGAAAATTTTTTGAAATATTTATGTTTTAATTTTCTCAGGAAAAATAAGCCACTATTGGAACCTATTTTTGTTTTGTATAAATTATAAGAGTTCCTAGTTGTAGTTTTAGGTGCCTTTAGATCTCAGACACTAAGTTTTACATCTGGCTCATTTAAAAATGATAAATTATTAAAATTTTCAAATACAGTTCTATGTACAAGAGTGCTAAGATTTATTTATTTTATGCATAGTTTTTTTTTTAATTTTTGCAATCCAAAATTTGTGTTTCATAGAAACAATTATTTTTGATTCAATTGTAATTAGTAATGAAACGATTTCATTGAAATTTTATTACCATTATTGAAAACAATTATAATTAAAATCGTAAGCATTAAATGGTACTTATTTTTTTGTTGTTGTTATTATTTCAAACAATGCTAATGAAATTTCAATGGTAATGAAAAAATCGCAAGTATGAATGATATAACTCCCAATTTTTTGGATGTTATTTCATGATTTTTCATTGGGAGGTGTTTTATTTTTATTGGAGCATCGGTTTCGCTTAAAAACTTTTTGTGTATAGCCGGCCTTTGGCCGGGCTAAAAGATTTTCCCCTCTATGGTATTTCGAACACCGACTTGATAATAAAATATTTTCTCCTTCAACCTTCAGGTATAGTATAGAAGTTATACCATTTTAATTAATTAAAGAGCTGTTTTTAAGAGTCACTTAATGAAAGCTATTTAATTCACCTAATGGAAGCTATTTAACTAGGAGACAGAGAAAACTTTTAGTCAGCGAAGCGAAGAATCAAATCCTTCCGCCTGGCCGAGTGCCGGCTATGCAGGAAACTTTTGGTGGGCGAGCCCTTCCATTCAACCGAAGGCCGGCCATACAGGCCGAGATGGCTCAATGGTATATAGAACAGCGGCTCCGCTAACAAAATATTGTCTGTATAGCCGGCCTTTGGTCATATACCTATGATATATGGTATGATATCATGTTAGGGACCTCTTTCATCAACAGTTAAACAGTACCCGGGTGCAAATATAATTTGTATTAGGAGTTATTTCATTTTTGTTGGGACCTATTATTTTCATTATTATTTCATTATTTTTTATATTATTATTTTTAATTAACGGTTAAGTATTTGGGTCTCATTTCATTTTGGCGTTGGGAGTTGTTTTCTTTTTTATTTGGGAGTTATTTCATTTTTCTTGGGACTTATTTCATTAAGACTTATTTCACGGTACCAATCCTAACATCTTTAAAAAAAATTTTAATTACATAACACCTCAAAAATTATACTTAAATGTTAGTAATCAATTCAATGGCTCTTTAAAACTGCTTTCTTGCTTTTTTTCAAAAATAGTTATTATAAACAAAAATTTTAAAAAATGTTTTTGTTTTCAGTTTGTAGAACCATAAAATACATAAGAGTTCCTTTATAGCGATCTAAACGTAACCGGTTATAGAATAAGTTAACTTAACCAAAAGTTAAATTAACCAAATTTTATAATTCAAGATGGTTTTTTTTAAAGTGGTATGAGTCCACTTAAAAAAAACACAATATTTGTCAGCAAATAAATATACAGCACATTTTTAATTAAGGCTACCGTAATGCAAAAACCATACTTTTAGAGGAACATAGAAGAACTGGTAAGAAAAGTTTTAAAAGAAGATCGAAATTTAGTATAAATGAATCCACACAAATATTTCGCATTTCACTTTGTTCTACAAAAGGCCCTTCTATATCCCAAGATAACAGAAACATAAAAACAAAATTGCAATATTAAACTCGAACTTATGTGGTTTAAAATTATTTAATCAGACGATTAAAAACAGAAATGTTATTGACCACCAGCTTTTACTATCGGGTCATTCATTTTTTCTAAACGACAGAGATTTTGTAGTTGTGGAAACAGCATTAAAGAAAAAGGACAAATTATACAATATCCAAGACTATTATAATACAATAAAGGCTTGCTGAAAAAAAAATATTTGTTTTATGTAAATATCTTTACGAAGTTATTTTCATTTCTATATTTTTAATATAACTGTAATAAACTTCTTCATTTTAACTGTTACTTTTTAATTACTTTTTTTGCTCCTTCTCTATGTTTTTAGCACGTTATTTTTGAATAAGTCAATGTTGTACAAGTCCATGTATACACTATAAAAACATCACTGGAATTTATTAAAGTTAGCCAATATTTTTAATTTGGCGAAAACACAAATCCTTAAATATCTCAATATATAAAAAAATGGACTTACACCACTTTCCAAAAAACCAGCTCATATGTTTCTTAAAACCTGGGGGCAAATTATGGCATTCGATATCGATTGAAAATTACATTTAAATTCTATTGAAATCTCGATCGATATCGAGAGCCGTAATTTGCCCCCTGGTTTCATCAAAATTATATAAAAAACAGAAAAATAAAATTAGTGTTTAAAGGTTATACTTAACCATGAACAAAACCAAGTTTGATTTCGATATCATTCTGAAATAGTATGTTATGCCTTTGGGGATAAAATAATGTTTCAAAAGCATATACAACATTTTCTATTTATCCATAAGTACCAGATTGAATGAAGAATTTCAAATTTCAATAGGTACATATTTAAGCATTGTGAACAATATTTTCATGCACATCATTAATAGTAATGTAAGATACATGTAGATTTTGAGAATGAATTCAACACTCTTAACGGCGCACGGTGGTTCAGAATTAATTTTCATTGGCCAAAACCTATATTTTTTGTTGACACAAATTCTTAAAATTTGTATGTCACCAGAAAGAAAACAGATCAAAACTAAGGTAGCCGAAAAATTGGGTCAAAATATTCGCAGTAGTGGGCGTGGCATGCTGCTAAAGGCAAAGAATTTATGTTAATTTAAAAATAAAATAAAAATTGTAATATTTGATCTCATATTAATTGCGATTTCTTAAAAACTGATATCGATATTGAGCTGCGGTTTTTTTTGTTATGTTGGGTGAACTGTTGTTTTTAAGAAATGGTATATGCGCACCCTGTATAATTTGTAAATAGGGTGTTATGTTTAAAATTGGAAACCTCCATATATTCGCAAAGTTTGAAGTTTAGTAGTATATAACTTCTAAAGGACAAAAAAGGACAAAAAACCAAAACCACCCAAAGAAAGGCAAAAGTGTTCTCTTTAAGCCTATATATACTTTTGCACCCGCCCGTAGAACACTTTTTCTATTTTAATGAAAATGCTCAGCATTTTTACAAACAAATTTCTATCAAAACTGCTAGTAAATTTACTTTAGAAGTCATTCACTGCCAAAAGTACAAATTGCAGATAGCAAAACGTAAGGGGAAAGAGAGGAATCTAACTAAAAAGTTAATTTTATTCGAAAATTGAGAGTTTTAGTACACAAAACAATTTTTGGTAAAATTTCCTTAAAATCCAGTATAAGTTGTATATGACAAATTTTCCCATAGAAAACTTGTATAAACCGAATCAACTTAGGTAGTTAAACTTAGTTTTTTGTGTTTAGGTTTAACACTTTTATATGTAGTATAAATCACAATAATTTGGAAATAAATTTTATTTCGGTACAAGTATTCGATTTAAAAAGGCAAATTTATTGTACGTTTTCCAAATCAGCTTAGGTAGTTGGACTTGGTTTTTGTCTTGAAAAATTCCATACAAAAGAAAAATACCTTAGCTAGCCTAGGTAATAATAGCTATAATATTTTTTTGTGTGTACGTAATCTACTTTAAGTTTGACATTTCTTTATTGAGTATATAAGGACAAAAATTTGGAAATAAATTTTATTGTCAGACAAGAATTCTATTTGAAAAGGTTGATAAATTTTTGGAAGTTATTTTTATAGAACTTCAACAAATACATTATTTTCAGCTTAATTAAAATATGGAAACTTTCAGCTATAATGAATTGACCGAAGAATATTTTAAAAACAAAGAAGATGTTCTAAACCATATTGAAAGAAAATTGAACATCAATGCTATCAGCAGTGAAACGCAATTGGAAGCCCAGGAAAAAAGAAACAAGGATTACAGGTTTTACAGAGAACATAATACCAGAAAAATATCACGAATTTCTACAAATGAAGATTTATTTCATATATTATTGGCAACTTCAGATCCCTTCATCTCTAGCATTCGAAGTCAATGGAAATTGAATCATTCGGAACTAAATGCCGAAGCTAAGGCACTGCTACAGGACACAGGTAATACAGAGCAGAATATAGAATATTTACAGGAAATATTCCAGCCAAATAAATAATAATTATAATTTGAATTTAGTATTTGAATAAAATAAAGTATACAGACATTAATATTAAATGTTATTTTATTTACCTAGAATCTATTTATAACTATAAATATATATGTATATAATTAAAGAAAAATTCAATTACACTGTTTTGTTTTAAAATTGACCAAAAACTAGGAAATATGTAAGTATTGTTAGGCATAAAGTTGAAATTTGGACAATCCTAATGAAAATACGGAAAATACCTCAGTGAAAATAGGGGCCACCCTAAGGATAGCAAAATATTGTATTGCCATCCAAGATTGACCTGTGGACCAAATTTGAGCCACATTGTTTAAGGAAAAGTGGGTCAATAATGAGTTGGCACATTTGAAACGGAATTTCAAACAAGAATTAGGAAAAGCAAATCGAAAGTTCAATTTTAGGCTTGAATTTCTCAGCAACCGCTGAACTGATTTTAATAAGGCCCAAACTCGGTAAAAGCTTAAGATGTTGTCTTTTGACTAAAAAAAGAACTACTAAAAAATCTTTATTAGTTAAAAAGTTACAGAGTTTTGGCCAATGAAAAACGTTTCTGAACCACTGTGCGGCGGAAGTAAGTACACTTTTACATACCAGACAAGTACAAAAAATAATTTCTTTTATACAAATACTGTATAAGTTGTGTATGGTCTCCGCTCTTATTCAACATTATCCTGGATGTGATTATAATAACTTCTGCAAAGAAATTACTTGGTGACTATTTTAACAACTTGCTTGAATGCGAACAGTGATTGCCAATTGCCAAAAACAGCTCAAGGAAAAACTATTGTTAAGCACTTTTTAACGATGTTAATCAAGCATATGGTAGGGTATGCTACCAAGGTCGAAAGTTATAATTATGGGTTCCTTAATTTTATAATAATTATACTTATTGTACAAATCAGATATGTCAATGAACATTCTTGTGCATTTAGATATTTGCGCGACCACTTATCTCCATTTAGAAATTGGTTAATAAAATAAATAATAAGCTGTTGCAGACGAAATCAAAAGCGGTTGCAGAAATTTTACACTTATCCTAGACTGCAAACTTCTATTTTGTAATGCAATTCTTAAACCAATATGGCGTTATGGAATTCAGTTATAGGCCAAAATGAAAATATACAAATGAAAACTGCAGCACCCTGTTATATAAAAAGCAAAGACCGTCACAAAGACCTAAACATAAAATTGGTTAAAGCTGAAATTGTGAAACATGCAACAACAACACTTTCAAACCTCTTAGCCTACCAAATATTAACGGAATGAGCTAACAATCAACTAAGAAGGAGACATTGCCTCTTTAGTCGATTTAAAAGATTTAAGAATACGTAGACACTATCTATTAATTAAAAAATTTAATGCAGATGTGAATGTTTATTCAAATATATTATTAAAAACTTGAACACATTTCTTCTATATAAAAAGTTAACAACTAATAGCGAAATAGAAGTTATTAAAAATATGGTGAAATTATTTTATTTGCATTTTATTGGACAACTCTTTAGTATTAAGAAATACTCTGTGTGAGGACATGATCTATGACCGTCAGATGATAGAAAAACGAAAATGAGTTCTTATGCATAGCTCAGTCAATTGAGAGGTTTCCGTCTGTCCGTCCGTGTAAGTGTTGAAATCGAATTTCCCAAGGCACTATATTAGCTAGAGGAAATTTAATTTAAGAGTTGCTATTGAAAATCTTATTTTTTAATGATATTCGATACAAAAAAGCAACTCCAATCAAAAACATAAATATATGGGGCGATATAGAATTACAAATAAGAAAATATATCCTGTGAAATAATTGGTGCTTGCCCATATTTTCCGAGTTACGGATCTCTGAAATTTTCAAATTTTTTTTTAAATATCAATTTAGTTATCATTTTGAAGAGATTTTTTAAGAAAAACTTAAAATTTTTTAAAAATGCTTAACCCATTAAGAGCCGATCCCATTTTTGTGTAAAATTATTAATATGCAGTATCAAATTTTTTTTTTTATTTTTTGATTCTCTGTCACCCTAATATTTGCTTTTTTGATTGGAGTTACTTCACTTAAATAGATGTACATACATAGATGGAGAAGGGTATATCAGATTCGAACTAGCTGAATATAGCGCTCTTACTTGTTTTTCTTAAAGTTGTTTCCTATCCTGGGAAATAATGCGGCTATACAAGCTTTATCGAAGTCTATTGTTTTAGTACATGTATGCTTGTAGCCAGTGTAATTAGCTAATATAATGCAAACATTGATAGTCATGATGCTAGCAGTTGCGTTCATGAAATGCTACGGTTTGATGCACAAGATTTTATTTTTTATGTCTTTATTACGTTTCCATTATCTCAGTGCATTTGCAAGCTTTTAACATTTTAATTGCAGAAGGTAAATTATGATGTTGGATAAAAAAAATATGAAGAAAAAATAACGAAGGTAATTACTAATTTGGAAACTTAAAGAATACATATTTTCCCATTTTCGAGGGAGTAAGCATAGACTCCTTAAGTTGTTTTGTCATGCTTTTAGTTGGCTACTTTAATTTAATGGTCTCAACGTAATAAAAAACCCTTGGAATCTTCAAGATCGTAAAGATAAAAAGAAAATTTTCTTATACCTAAATGAAAAAAATGTACTTTAAAACCAGAACATGGAAAAATATTTCTTACAGTAATAGCTAAAGAGCTTACACAGCAAAGTATAAATATGTATATTGGCCCATATTCATAGTTATAGACTAAAGTCGACTCTTGTTAAAATATACTCTAAAATAAAAGGCTCTTATTATCTTTTTTGCTTTAATAGTCAAAAATAAAGTATACTTTAAGTTTAGCCACCTTCGACTGTAATTTGATAAATGTTTTCATATGATTTCTAAACAAGCATTAGAAAAAAGTAACTTTGTTTTTATTTTGTTCACTTTGGTATAAAAATCAGATATAGAGTATTGTGTTCTTAAACCAAATAAAACAATTATGGAAAAATGAGTTAAAAACAGCTTTAGGTAGTTTTAAACTTAGAGTTGACTTTCTCGCCAAAAGTATTGTTACGTTTTTCCCTTTGTAGAACAAACGTACGGATTCTTTTGATTGCAAATACCACTGTGTCTCATTATAAATTCTGTATTCTTTACTTTGTGGCTTTCTCTGGCTATACTTCTTGATCCTACCGGTCTTGTGAACCCTTGGTCTCGTATTTACTAAACATGCGTTATTACTACAAACACAGCCATCCACGCTACACTACTGTGTTACTCCAGCGAGACATGAACTACTTGATGCCTTGTTTAGTAACCTTAACCATCCACAGACATCTCCACTACTCCTTTTATCCAAGCCAGTCATCCCCTTAATCCATTAGCCACAACACACTTCTGCCGTACACTGTTGTTATGCTGTTACACTTCCCTGCGAATCGCTACCGTTCTTACTTTTTATTATAAAGGGCTTCTTGACAATTATCTGCGGCTCTTATATTAAATTGGACGCTTCACAACACAATAATTGTCTTTTGCCCCTCGGGAGGTTTGTACTGCTGTTTATTAATTTTTAATTACATATAACAATTATTACTTTTCGTTGTGCGCATGTTCAACGGCGGGGATCGAACCCTCAATCTTCTGTTTTACAGCACGCACCTCTACCAACGCAACCATTGCAGTTTCTCTTACTTTTTTTTATTATAAAGGGCTTCTTGACAATTATCTGTCGCTCTGATATTAAATTTGACGTCTCCACTAAATATCTGCCGTGGCCTTACACAATGATTTTTTTTTTGCCTCTCGGGAGGTTTGTACTGCTGTTTTATAATTTTAAATTGCTTTACAACAATTATTATTTTCTGTTGTACGCATGTTTGAACGCGGGATCGAACTCAGCACTGCAGCACGCACCTCTACCAACGCAGCCATCGAGGTTGCTCAGCTTTTGTTAGCTAATTGCTTTTGTTAGCTATACACACACCATTAGTTGAATTAACTTTTTCGTAACAGTATTTTAAATTGTCTATGAATGAGTTAGAGTCGACTCTAAAGTAAAACCGACTTTAGTTCCCTTATACCATGTTCACATTACAATTCGAATGACGTTATTCGCTCTCTGAATGACTTGTGCTATTTTGAGTGTTCACATTGCATCTAAGTAATTGGGTTTGGCAGTTGTTTGTTTATTTCGTAGAAAACACGTTGGATTGTAAGAGAGTTTTGCCATTTTATTTTAAACAACTATTTTGTTTAATTTTTATACAATTTAGGTAAGTAAATATTAAGAAAGTGTTGTTTTATTTTAAGAAGATATGCAATCACAAAATGTGGCAGCATATGGGAGCAATGCAGCGAGCGCGCATTATATTTATTTAAATTTTTAATGTCCTATATAACTTTTCACTTTTTTCTTTGTTTACTTTTTATTATTTTAACAGTTGTTCAGGTAAAACTTCGATAAAAATTAGAGATGACAATGATTTTATCGCAATTGGCGTGGTAATTCAAACTCAATTACCTACATAATTAGTGATTCGCTCTCAAAAATATGTTGGGGAATTACGTTATTCTGCTGGTAATTAGAGGCTGAATTACGAATAGGAGAGCGAATTACGAAAAAACGATGTAATGTGTATACTTTATTTTAACTATGAATATGGGCCCTTGTTTTTATTTTGTTCACTTTGGTATAAAAATCAGATACGAGTAAGAGTATTGTGTTCTTAAACTAAATAAAATAATTATGGAAAAATGACTTAAAAACAGCTTTAGCTAGTTTTAAATTTATTATACCATGTTAACATTACGATACAGCGTTTTTTCGCTCCCATTCGTAATTCAGCCTCTAATTACCAGCAGAATAACGTAATTCCTCATACAAATTTTTAAGAGCGAATCACAAATTTTTTAGGTAATTGAATTTGAATTACCACGCCAATTACAATAAAATCAGTGTTATTTCCAATTTTTATCGAACCTGAATAACTGTCAAAATAATAAAAAGTAAACAAAGAAAATAGTGAAAAGTTATATAGGATATTAAAAATTTAAATAAATATGGAAAAGAAAAATATCATAAAAAATTGTAATGTCGAGGCGTCTACTAGCTACGGCAAGAGTACTGGAAGACACAAAAAAAAGGAAACAAAATAGTTGTTTTAAAATAAAATGGTTGCTGTTGCTTAAAATACAATGGCCAAACTTTTTTACAGCCCAACGTGTTTTCTACGAAATAAACAAACAACTGCCAAACCCAATTACTTTGATGCAATATAAACAATAGCACAAGTCATTCAGAGAGCGAATAACGTCATTCGAATTGTAATGTGAACATGGTATTATTAGAGTTGACTTTAACGACAAAAGTATATTGTAAATTGTGTATGAATGAGTTAGAGTCTACTCTTAAGTAAAACCGACTTCAGTTCCCTTAAAGTATACTTTGTTTTAACTATGAATGTAGGCTATTAATTTTAATTAATTGTTATTTCAGGCACATTAATAGAACTTGTTTACTTATATTAATTACCAACATACACACATCAAAATGTAAAACTCTAGAGTTGTATTTTTATTCGCAAATGTATTATAATTTTAAAGGGTTTTTTGGTGGTGCATTTAAAACATTTCAACAACAAATATTTTTAAACTCGTACAATAAAGTTTCATTTTAATAAGAAAATAAATAATAAAAAGTCTTGTTTTCTTCACATACTTTAGTAACTGTGTGTATCTCAGTCTAAAGGTGTGTTCAGAGGGGCAAATATTACTTTACATAATATTAAAATTAAGTTATTTTAGTTACAAGCTTATTTTGCTAAATATTTGCTCCATCTGACCTTAGCGTCAATGGCCATTAACAAGTTTTTCCAATATATATTTTTATACTATTTTGTTAAAAATCATATTTATATATATCCTGTGTTTTTATTTTTTGCAATATGTGCTTTTAGCATCGGCTTAAATGTGTGAATAACTAAAACATTTTTATTTTAAACGAAAAATTTTAAAATGAAACAAAAAATTCAAACCTCTATCGTAAACATTAGTCGGCACATGCACTGAGCTAACACTCATATTAACTGGTGTATTAAAAAATTCAGCTTTGGGTGTTAGAACAATCTCTTTAGGTTGTACAAATATCTTTGGTCCGCCCGCATCTTCTAGGTCTCTTGGCGGCGCCGTTGGTATTGGGTCGTTCGGTTCAATCATTTCTTTTGAATTGTAATATGAAAAATATTTATCAGGCTTTTCATTTTGATATGTTAAGGCAGTATTTTCGGCAGTATCCATTATGCGCTAAATTTTCAAATCAACAAATTATTAAAATTAATTTTAATAGTTTTAAAAATTACATATGTTTATCACGTATATATTTTTTTTATTAATTAATAGCACTTATAAAGTATGAGAACAATATTCAATATCCAGTTTTCTAAATCTATTCACCACATAAGGAGAAATTAATATAATTTTTAATTTTTTTATGCAAATATTTTTATTGATTTGACAAAAGATGTACAAAAAAATTACTTAAACTATACTTACGCGCACAGCACTTATTTTAGAGTCCATCATTGTTTTGATTTCATTAGCCATATTTTCCACAATTTTTGATCCTGCCCTTGAAACAACTTGGGCTTGTTTAAAACTCTGAAATATAAAAAAGCATATTAACAATTGCCGTATTCACAAGCTCTGCTAAGGTGTAGGTAGTATTGCATACTATCTTTTGTTTACTTCTTTGTGAACAACCATTGTACCAGTTTGCCATTGTACATTGTACTTCATACGTCAAAAAGTAAATAAGAAGAAGAAAAATGCTATTCATCATTTGTTATTTATAAGCCAAAATGGGGGAGAAAACAGAAAAAAGTAAATTAATAAAATTTTTGTATGAGGATGAAATTCAAGACATTTTTAGGATGAACCTAATGTACTTGCTCTCCAGTCGCAGAATTATACATTTAGGGCTACCAAAATCATCATTATGGCATAATCGGGTTTTAAGATATTTTGATGAAAACAGATTTCTTCGTATGATACGACTACGGCCAGAGGAATTTGCCTATATATTCAACCTTATAAAAAATGACGATGTTTTTCACACAATTGGCGAAAGGCTCCAACTACGCATTGACTTGCAGCTTAATTTGTACTTTACTGCTTGGGATCTTCAGGAAATGGTGCTTGTGTTCGTAAGGTAGCATCTCTTTTTGGTATAGGTGATGGCGGTACCATACAAAATATTAGATATCGAGTCATTAAAGCAATATTAAATCTTAAAGAACAGTTTTTATATTGGCAATTTTTAACTTCAACTTTCTAATAAATCAGTCAAATCAATAAATTAAATAAATAAAACTAATAAAAATATCTTTTAATTCAATTTAATTTAATATAATTCACACATGAACACAAAAATAATAATTCATTTAAACATAAAACATTTAAACAAATACAACGTTTGAAAAACATATGAAAAAAAGTACTAAGTGTTGTATCGCATGTTTGCATGAAAATTACCAACAACACAGCTAGCACCGTTGTATTTTGTTAGCACTTAGCACGTACTAGGGGGCTTGTGAATAGGGCAAATATATTTTTGTTTTATTTTATTTATCCATGTATAATGTGTGCCAACCAATGACGTAAGGCATCTTTGTAAATAAAACAGCACTTACAGTATTAAAATAAAATATGTAAATTGAGTTTTAGCACAACCAGTTCCATATCTAAATTCTAGATCACACAAGAATTTAATTTAACTTTACAATTAGTGATTTCAAAGAAATTGGGATCAGAAATAGATCTTGTGCTCTGAGTTTTTTTTTTTTTTTTGGAAAAAGAAATGTTGAAAGTGGGTTTATAGCGAACGAATTTAGCTCCTATCTTTTTACAGAGAAAACTTATATTTGCTGATTTACCAGTATATTGGCGATTTTTTACCTCAAAATAAGGAAACTGTAGATTTGCCGATTTTTGCTCCAAAAGTTTAAATTTTTTTTTGTTTTAGTAATAAATATTACTTTTGAGCATCACTAGAATAGTTGTATAAAACAAGTAAGAGTGCTATATTCGGCTATACCGAATCTTATATACCTTTCACCTTCTATATAAATCTACTTTATTGAAGTAACTTTAATCAAAAAAGCAAATACTGGGGTGACAGAGTCAAAAAATAAAAAAAATTTAGTACTGCATATATATAATTTTGCATAAAAATGCCATCGGCTCTTAATGGGTTAAACATTTTTAAAAAAATGTTTGTATTTTGATATTTAAACAAATTTTGGCGAGCGTAAATTTTTTCGCTTGATGTTTTTTTTTATTTTTTAATTCTCTATCGCCCCATATATTTATTTTTTGATTGGAGTTATTTTATTCTTCCAAATTACATGAAAAACTTAGATGTAGGCGTGGTGTTTTACCTGCTGCCTCGAAGGACATGGTCTGATCATGCTGATTTCGAATAGCTCCTCTTTCGGCACTATATCTGATTGGTTGACATATTTATTATTTTTTTTTTTTTTTTTGAGAAATCATGTTTGCCGAGGACAGACGGACATCGCTCAATCGACTTCGCTATGCATAAGAAGTCAGAATATATATACTTTATGGGGTCGTAAATGGGTATTGTAGAAATTAACAAGCTTAGATATACCCTTTTTTCACTTTTTGTCGTGAAGGGTATAAAAAAATATCGTTCATAAGTTCGCTGGTGAATTATATCCTTAAAACTAAAAAAACTAGTTGATCGACTCCTTCACACAACAGGTGATTATCATGTTGTTTTCAAAACCTAGCCATTGATGAAAATGCTTTAAGCTAAGAAAATTTAAAAATTGCCTTTTTAATTTTCTTGGTATCTACAATTTTACCTAATGAATTTGATTTTGAATTGATAGAAACGAAAATGAAAAAAAAAATTTGAATTGATAGAACAGTGAATCGAGAGAAATATTTTTTCGAACAACGACGTCGCAGCGGAGTTTTATTTATTCCAATAAAGAATTCAATAACAAGAAAAGTGAAAAGTACCGCTAGTGAGTTTGTATCCAAGGCTATTGGAAGAGATTCCAGAAAAATGAAGTCTATGAAACGTTTTTAAAAACTGATTTAAGTGACTCTTATGACCAAAATAAATGAATATTTCCACCAGTGTTGTCGTTTGGTAACATTTTTTACATTTTTTGTAACTTTTGAAGGCTCCATGTGGCATGTATAATTTTGTTATACTTAGCCAAATTTTCCCAACTTTCGTAACAAACACGAAATAAAGTAATATTACTGAAAAAGTATTTATTTCATTATTTGAGGTAAGAGTCTGTCTTAACATATTAATTCATTAACAACAAAGGTTACCTGTAAATGCAATCAATGTTCCATAAAAAAAGTTTGAAATAAAAAAATAACGTTGCTGAAGTTTTACTCTGTTCAATTCATCAGAATTCACAAAATGTTTCTTGCTTCATGATTAGAAACAGCAAAATCTGCAACAATTTTTTCCATCTGTGAAACGATATGAGCTGCATTTCGTGCGAAAAATTAAGCATTTTGTTCAAACTTTAGTTATTCCGCTTGAAAAATGTGACAACCGTACCAATACTTCGATTTAAAAGAAAGCTGTGTCTTCATGTCCTTCAGGAAGGTCCGAAATATGTTACGAAAAAATTTTAAATAATTTTATGTTGAAGTTTTAAGCAAATATGTAAGTCTCAAATTAATAATACAGGTCTGTTCTGAAAATCACGTGAATTCAAATCACGAACGGTTTTAAAATCACGCTGACGATAATTGTTCTGCAAATCACGTGAATTTCGATTTTTCGAAAACAGAAGAAAGCGGCTGAATTTTTAAATTTGTGTTGTGTTTTTTATTTATTTTTTATCACGTGATTTGAAGAACAGCACCAAATCGTCTGCGTGATTTTAAAACTGTTCGTAATTTGAATTCACGTGATTTTCAGAACAGGCCTGATAATTTTGAAATGTATTCACATAAAACAGCATATCTGGCGCTGTGTTTTTTTATAAGAAAGAAATTAAAAAAAAGCCAGTGTTTGTCAACATGCTACGTTAAGGTTGAAATTAATTTGAAAAAAGGTAGAAGTTGTGTTGTTGTGTGAAGAAAAAAATTTAAAAAATCGTTTAAAATGTAAGAATTTGGTATCATTAACTCGAAATGTAAAAATATCTCATGATATTCTCATGAAATATTTATTGTTAAAAACTACAAAATGAAATGCATTACTACGGGGAAAGCATATCCATATTGCCATTTCGCTACTGCTCGAGATATATGAGCAGTCAAGAAAACCTGAGAGTCTTATATCAAAAGCCAAATAGATTAAATGAGAATTGAATTTTTTCAACAAAGCAAAACCACAATAAAAACTCAAAAATGTTTTATACAAACACAGCAAACATTCGTAACTATTTTTATTTTTTCATGCATTTTGCATTGATGATATGTTGTATTGGCATATTCTACCTTTTTGATATCAATTACATATTTATTGACCTTAAGTTCAATTTTTATAAATAAATTATGCATTGATGATTTTTGCACGGAAAAAAATTCTGCATTACATTTAACTTTTATAGCAATTTGCAAAATTAAATTGTTATTTATTTACATTATATAAATATATAGTATGTATAGTATGTATAGTAATATATAGTTCACATGTTCTAAAACAATTTGGCAGAATGTTAAATATTCTAGCTACTCGCACATGAAATGATCGTCAGTCAGAAATTAGAATTTGAAGATTGCGACTGGATCGACTCAAAGAAAATAAGAAATCATATGTAAAATTTTTCCAGTTTTATATATTTTATTTCTACTATATATTTCATCAGAAGGCAGAACACCCTAAAAATTTACAAACATTACTCGACACATGATTTTTTCTTCCTCTTAAACAGAAAAGGTAACGAATAAATTTATTAAGTAATTTATTGAGTTTCCTTAAGTTATAAACTAAAGTTCCTCTGTATACTTTCATGGCATACAATAATATATTAATTATATAATAATTAAACCTGTCATTCACATTCCAAGACATTTAAAATGAGTAACAAAATGAATAGCCACTAACATCAATATTTAAATTCAAATTTTTTGAGGTGACCCAAATAGCAATACATAAGTCCTATTAGCATTTACAAATAACTCGTTTTCTTTCAAACAGGTCATCCGCAAAAGCAAATTTAAAACAAGAAGAGTTGAAATCAAACTTAGAAAACAAGTTATTTATATATTTCTTAAATAATATAGGTCCAAGAATGGAATTTTTAGGAAGACCACTTTTTATTGGTAGTATAATTGATGCTTTATCACCAAAAGGAACATATTAATATCGGTTACTGAAATATGAATATAAAAGTCTATACGACGGTGACGAAAATCGTGGATTACTACTAAGTTTTAAAATTAAAATGCTATGATCACTTTTATCAAATGCCTTAGTCCCCGTTTAGACGAGCGAACATTTGAAAGGGAAACATTTAGTTTGACAGCAAATTACGGGTAGAGAAGAGAGAATCGTTTTTTGTTCGGTACTTTGCGATACGCTTTGTTGACATTTTCTTTGCCGACAGTATCATGTTCTTTGAGGAGTCAGACGAAGGAGAACCATGGCACTCATTAACATCTTAGTGCAAAGGAGAAGTTCTTTTAAATAAATTAATTGTAACAACTTTGAATAAAATTTACCGTTACAATCATAAATGGGTTATATTATGAATAAATTAATTATTTTTAGATAAATAAAATACTATAAAGTAACAAGTTACAAAATTATCGTTTTAATAATATTATTGAGAGGCGGGGATTGGTAAGGCATTGAAAAGCTTAATAATGAATATTTTTAGGAAATTGGCAAAAAAAAGTTAAAAGAAATTTTTTTTCACATGGACGTTTTTGGGACTGGTATGGAGGGATAGATACCTCTTCGTGCCCATATAAATTAGTTTCTATGGTTTTAAGGCGTATGTAATCTACTTCATTTAATAACTACATTCTTTTTTCAAATAATATTTTATTTTACCGCCTACAAAAATTGGCCCGACAAAAATGGCATTTTAGAATCTCTTGAGTCCAACTTTAAGTTTTTAAACATTCCTTGATATTAAAAGTTGTAATTGCTAAACGAAATGACTTGAAAATTAAAAAAAAAACTTTAACTTTTCAGAGGTAGGATTGGTTGTTCTAAAGGGGAAATGTTTTTTCCTCGGTCCGATTTTTCTTGTTTTCTAGCTTTAAAAGCCTCTGACTATAACAGCTTTTCCTACCAAGTTCCATTAATCTAGGTGCACTCAATAAATTTTTAGAGCCAATATCAGCTAAAACAAGTAATGTCCGGGTATGTGCAGCGGGCAAAACACCACGCCTGCCTTTAATTTTTTCATATCATTTGGAACAAATCTAGTTTAGTGAAGTGATTGCACTCAAAAAAAAAAATAAATATATATGGGGTGATAGAGAATTAAAAAATGAAAAACATCTACAACGGTTTAAAAGTTTGGTCACATACATCAGATCACATAAACTGTTGCCACACCCTATAATATCCAAAAAAAAATTTATTCTTGTTGTAATAGTATACTTAGCAATACAGTATCTTTGTAAATTTCAACCGTCTTTCTATAACCACTCAAAAGTTTGACTACGTACATTACATAACATTACATCAACTATTGGGGCATCCTTTAATTTCCCAATCCAAATTTTATACTTGTTATAGCAGAAATACCAATGAAGAGTCTTTGTAAATTTCAACCGTCTATTAACAACTGTTCAAAGTATGATCATATGTATGTATATCAATTTAAATGATCGATTGGGTCACCCTATAATTTATAGTTTTAAGTATTTATACTTGTTATTATAACGGTTATTAAAATCGACATTTGGTCCAATTTACAAGCGTTTGTCTAAAAGGGTTTAAAAGATTAGACTATATAGGTCAAAATATGTCACCTCTTGGAACACCCTTTAATTTTTAGACCTAATTTTGTATTACTTTTTTGCTATTGGGAGCCATAGTGATACGAAATAAGGTTCATAATACACGTAAAAAAGACTGACTTCCTAAACGCAAGTTGCAATGCATATTTACAATGCATACACTTCGTAAATGCATATGTAAACTTTTTGACAACGTACAATGTTCCTAATTGTTTGGCAACTCACTTTAATGAGTATCAGAAATCAAAACCACGCATCATTTTTATTTTATATGCAATCATTTGAGCTGTAATGGGTAAGTATTTCTTGTTTATTTTTAAAATGAATTGTGAATGAAAAAAGTCATCATCCATTAATTCAATGAATTCTTAAAAAAATAGTTATTTTTGATCACTTGTTCCCGGGATTTTTATTGTCCTTAACAAAGTTGTCTCCTCTTTTTTTTCTTTTTAATAGGTATTTATAGCAAATCAATATTTTTTGAAAGATTTGACCTGAGATAATTTTTCAGAACTTGCCAACAAAATAGATAAATAATTTTGTGTAACTTCTATTTTTCTAAAAAAATTTATTCAATTTTATACCATGTTTTTGACATTTGTTTTATGTATGAGTTGCATAGCGACGTTCCTAAATGCCGATAAAATGCAAAGAATGTCTCTGCAACGCAAGTTTGCACTTAAAACATGTTTAGCATTGCATACGCATTTTTTTCAATTGTGCATTGCAACAGGCGTTTAGGAAGTCGGCCAAACATGTGTGTAGTATGGGAACACCCTTTAATTTTTAAAATTATGAACTGTTTTTAAAATAAAAAAAAAATAAAAAACCTGAGTTCTGCGGGCAGAAATATAAAAAAACCACATTCACACGAATTTAAAATTAGAGGCAGACGTGGTATTTTTCCCGTTCCCTCAAAGGATATGGAACGATTTTGCCGGTTTTTGTAACTACATGATCGATTAGCATCTTTAAATTTTCTCTAGCTCATCTAGTGCCTTGGCAATGTAGGTTTAACACGAACACAGATGGGCAGACGGACATCGCTTAATCGACTTCGCTACACTTTATTGGGTCGGAAATTACAAACGGAATGAAAAACTTGAACATACTCTTTTATACCAATGCACTATAGGAATTTTATTATTTTTTTTTTTTTTTTTTTTGCCTAAATTAAAATCTAAATTTTTTCTAAGTGTATTTTTTTGCTTCAATATAAAAAACAATTACAAAATAAACATCTTTGTTTAAATTTTTCGAAGAATTGACTGTTACTTTATCACATGCTTTGCTTGCGATTTGTAAATTAGTTATCAAAAAACGATTGAGTGCAGAGAATTTTGTGATAGTTTGTAATTTAAATTTTATAATAATAATTTTTTAAACTGTATAAAAGAGTAGAAAAAAAGTCTGCCGTATGCAGTGTGTAAAGAAAAATAAAATCAATGTTGATTATTGTTGTTTTTGCTTGAACTTTGATTTTTGTCTTTTCTTTATGGTTTGGACAGAAATCTTTAGTTCATTTAAAATATTTGTGAGAAGTTTCCTGACGAGCTAAGTAAGCAATAGCGAAATGGCCATCGAGACGTGCTTTCACCTTCAAGAATCAACACCGGGAAAATAGCACAGTAAATTTAAATTTAAAGTTTAATTTATATTATTTAATATTCCCGTGTTTTTAATTTTTAAATAATAATTTATAACTTGCAAAAACTAAATAATGAAAATAATACCGAAGGTGAGTACTTTAATGGTTTATAGTGAAATGTTGGTAAACTCATCTATTAGATTGATTAAATTGGAAAAATTAAAGTGACCTTAAGATGAACTTATGAAATTATGAATTGGAACTTTATTTAGACTTACAAAAAAAAAAAATGCTAGCACATGCTAGCCATTAAAGCAAAATATATCTCTAGGACAATCAATTACCTTCCTGATTTAATATATTTCAACTGCGGATATTTGCAAAATTTAAAAAAAAACGCATTTTTCCAGGTGTCTACTGCGTGTAAAATTCAGAGTTATTTACTACATGGCGAGAGCAACACAACGAATATGACAAAAGAGCCGCTATTTCTGCCCAATTATTTTCATATCTTAGTGACAGTGATTGTTCCAAAAACTTTAAACAATATATAAAGGAGCGGTCAAGAAAATTTTGTTCAAATATGAATATGAAATGGCATAACAGTTGTAGGAGTTTCAAAGTTTTTTAAAAGCAGCATGCTGTTTGGCTTAAAGGTAATACTTCGATAAGAAAACCTGAAACGCAGTCTGCCTACACTATATCGAAGCCTGGACGGCTGGTAAGCTAAATTTCCACTGCTTTCTTTGAAATTTATAGTACATTGGAAAACAATTTTGTAAAATACATTTTAGAACCCCAGAGAGTCTATCAAAGATCTAAAAAATCATGGATATGGAAACCTATAACCCTAGAAACCCCTTTGGAACTAATTCTTAGTTAATTTTTTAGTTAACTTTACTAACGTTTTTTTTTAGAGTGTATGCAAAACTTCAAGACGGATGCCTTCCTCTTTATAGTCTTCCAAAAGTGATGTAAAAAGAAATCATTCAAATTGATCCTGCCGTTAGGCTGTAATTAATTTTGGCAAAAAAAAGGGGTAGTGATATGGTGAAGGGTATAAAAAAAACAGACAGCTCACGGCAAAATTTTAACAGGTATAACTGTTCAAAGCCTTAAAAAAATTATTTAAAAGTGTTTTAATTTTATTAAAGAAAATTATAGTTAATTACTTTATCTCGAAGGGGGAACATCAGTGTGCGAGCAGAAAATTTCACTTTTCCAAAAAAGTGAGGTTATAATCAATGATGCAACGCGCACGTTTTTTCCAACTGACTTATAAAAATGCCATCGTGTTTACAAATAGTAAAAAAAGATAATCATTTATACTTCAATATTCCGTTCAGAATTTATCACTTTCTATACAAAGGTTGATTTAATTTCTTTTTGACACACTCAGTCCATTCTTAAATATGCAGGGCCTTGACAACTACAACATATACAGCTGATGAGCTTTTTCGCCCTTGCGTTCACCTGTATTATTTCGCCATAGCTTTTAAAGCAGATAAAATCGAGTTTTAACTCTTTTGAAAACTTACTCTATTATAACCTAAACTATAGAAAACATACATATCAATTCAAAAAAGGAGTAATGACCCACTTGCAGCAAAGACTCGATAATTACTATTTTAATATATAGTACGTAGTATCCTATTTAAAACGCTAAAATTTAACCCTATAATCGTTTTAAATTGATGAATGTAAGCTCATGCTCGCTGCCAGTTTTGAGAATTAAAGAAATTCTAACAAAATTTATTTTATTATTATGAGTTGTTGGCAAATAAATATTCACATATTAAAGTTTTGAAATCTCTAGCTATACTCTTTTATATAATTAATTATCATTTCCCATTTGCTGTCTTACATATCGTATAAAAAGAATAAAAAAACATATTTTTAAATTATCGCACATTGAAGTTGTTGAAATAATTTGGTAAAAATCAATAAATACCTAGTGCTACTCCATCTAGAAACTGAACGCACTTACGTATTCGATGGGTATAATGTATAATACATACCTCTTGGACTTCTTTACGACGTGTTATAAAATCCCCTAAATGAAACAGTTCCATGCCTAGCTTATCTGCCCAGGAATGAACTCTAAAATTTGGTGTAAAAGTATAATTGCTTTTCAAGAAAATTCCATTTATGTATATCATTTTAATAATTAAATATTTACAAATTATAATTAATTTTTTCACCAGCTACAAAATTGGCACCATTTGGATAAAGAACAAAGAAGCAACACAGAACTTTAAATAATATGGAATAGAATTTTCCAAACCACATATTGCGATTTATTTTTACTTTTAAAAACTAAACTACTTAAAAGCTTATGGGAAAGATTTAGGCAATCAGCATATCACTTTTTTTGATTTTGAAGTTTACACTGGTCTAAAGATTTATTTTAAAACTTTTTTATTTAATGCTTTTTTATTAAGTAAATTAACTTTTGTTTTTGTGTTTCTTAACGATTTTTGAATTTAGAAAATTATTTGTAGAGGAATTAATGCACAGTGAAAATATTTTTCTGTATAGTTATAGATTTTTTTTGTAAATTGTGGTGTATTGATGAGTTCATCAATGCCTTTGCTTGTGTTACAAAGAGACCTCTATGGATATGTTTTATATGAGTAGTTGATACTCTTCTAGAGTAATTATACGCAGCCGTTACGATGTTTGACGCATGCATTTTAATGTTGTTTTTGTTTACATTCTGCACGTGTTACGGCACTTGTTTGCATGCAACAGAAATTTATTTACATCCAAATTATAAACAATAACAAATTTTAGAGTTTGCGCATTAATTTTGTTTACTTTTGAGTTCATTGGCAGCCTTCCATTAAAACAGTGTATGAATGAAGGTTGATGTAACGGTATACCGGTATGAACACATGTTTAAATTCAACAGGTTTTCGTTACCACCATTAGTTGTATCAATTCAAATTTTATTTTATTAGTGTTTGTAAAGTAGGTCACACAATGTTTGGGATGAGAAATTGACATTGTGAGGGCGGCCAGATTCTTTTTAGATATGTATTTCGACTTTGGTGTTATTAAAAATGTTCTTAAAAATTCCTGTTAAAAATACTTTTTTTACATTAATTTACTTTAATAGTGCTTGATTCCTTCAAATATAAATATTTTCTGATATTCTCATGAAATATTTATTATTTATTTAAATAGTTCAGTATATTCTCATGAAATATTTATTTAGAAAAGATTCCGAAAAATAAAATTCCATAGTAATTAATTTAAATTTATTGAGTAACCTTGCATTGCCTGAAATAAATATCTTTTTAATTTTTTATATTGAAATAAATATCTTTTTAAAATTTTTTTATCTACCTACTATGTATAGAATAATTCAAGGCAGATTTATTTTACTAGGTAGTAGCGGTAATACAACAAATACAACATTTACAAAAACAACATATTGTTGTTTTGTGCGTTGAAAACGTCAAAAACACAAAGAGAAATAAAAGATAATTGCTCTCAATACACATGCTTGCTTCGACTCGCAAACGCTTGTTGTTAGTGTTTTTTTGAAATTCGTAAACAAACAAAGGAAAATACAAAAACTTTTGACATTTCTAACTACAAACCAGCTGGGCGGATGACACTACCTAGCAAAATAAATCTGCCTTGGAATAATTTTAAAAGGCATTGATTTTTATATTTTTGGCTATCAGCTAAATCTAAATCAAGAGTGTCAAACGTTACCATCCTCCAAATATACTTATGCGTTCCTTTAAAAATTACTTGCTTTTGTTATACTCGATTTACACTTTACAAGTTTTTCTCTTTTAAAGTTGCTAAACATCCGATGAAATGTTAAAATAAATGCTTAGTAGTTGTTAAGGTATTCAAGGCCAAAGTAAAACTTCTGAATTTTGCATAAAAATATGGGTTCTTTAATTTTATGCAACTTCTCTATTTATTTATAAAAAAGAACATCTGAAGTTAAATAGACATTTTTAATTTTTTATTATTATCCAGGTTAACAAGATTTGTTTATGTAGGTAAACTCACAAAATTATCTGAGTTTACAAAAGTCTCACAAAAACTCAAGACACTGCCAAAAAAGGTCAAATTGCGACCTTAGTCAACAAACGGTAACGCTGATTACTATTATTAAAATCAATGGTAATTCTTAAAATACATGTGACTTATCATTTAATGTTAATGAAATTGACAATTAATTATTCCATCTAATTAATTACTCCTATTTATAATTGATAAAAGTATTCTATTAAAATAACTCAATAACAACTAAAATAAAATCTATAATTTTTAAAGGAAAAAACCAACATCAGAATGAAAAAACATAACCAAGTAAAATGCATATCAATTATAGCTAAAATGAATATGATAATCTTAATACTATAAAAGGGGTTCTGATACAGTAGAATTTGCCACATTTATAAATTGGAAGTTGAA
This sequence comes from Gymnosoma rotundatum, assembly GCA_916610165.2. Taxonomy (NCBI): domain Eukaryota; kingdom Metazoa; phylum Arthropoda; class Insecta; order Diptera; family Tachinidae; genus Gymnosoma; species Gymnosoma rotundatum. Next base: position 59,689,645 of record OU744338.1, read on the forward strand.
CCCAACCTTGGTGCGTTGATATGCAAAAATTGAGACAGGCTGAACAACCTCCATGAGTAGTGGTTTGTGTTTTTTTTCAGAAACCAAAAAATGTGTTTTTTAGAAAAGCAATTGTTTTTTCATCAATAATAATTCGAAATTTAACAATTCCATTACATTTTCATTATCATTAGTAAAAACAACGGCAGTAAATGCTAGTTACAATTTTTGTAATTGTAATTATTTTCAGTAATGTCATTGAAGAATAATCCAATTTACAATTCTTTTTTTAATTTAAACTTTTTGTTAAATTTCCACAATTGATGATATTTTTATGAAGATGAGAATTCTTTTGCACTGAACACTTACATACGTACATATCCAAATTTAAAAGCAATAGGTTATGAAATAAAACAAAAGCTAATATACATTTTGTTAATAAGACTGAAAATATTCACACTTTTTATGTTTAAAATTTTTTAAATCGAATGAATGTAAAAAAATGGCAAACTTTTGAAATATTCACATGCCCGATGTGTTCCACTTTAAAATCTGACAGCACTACTCCGGATGGCATTAGAGCTGACCAAAAATATTTTTATTTTGCGATACTGTGCGATAGACGTCCAGGTAGACCACCTTCAATCAAATATAATTCTGAGATAAAGAAAGAAGTATGTTTAGAACCTCATTCAATATAAAATGTTAAAGTTCCATTAACAATTTTATAACCTGTGATGCTTTGTTATTTTTAATAATGCTTGTTTTTGCATATCTGGCAAACTGGACAAGATTTAGCCAAACGAATTCACACATTTTAGTCATTTTACAAGGAGAATAATATTTCCGTTAGTTCATGTTGTCACTAACGCTGTGAGTAACGCTTAACAATCCTCCCAATGTTGTGACCAAAATTTTTTCCGCCACATATAGAATAAAATAGAGAGTATATGTCAATGGCTGAAAACAATAAATAATATAAATTAATTAATATGTATAAATAGTTTTGGACTCGAGCAAGTGAAAAACGTTTCTTGGGGCGTTGAGTTACGCTTTTATATTCTAAACGAAGGCAGTTACACGACCGTAACACGATAACGAATTGTCTTGTTTGAGAAAATGAAGATCTGGGCGATTACTCTGCATTTTGATTGGAAAAAAAATCATTCGAATTTATATGTTTAACATATTGTGTTTCGAACGTCTTTTCTTTCGAATCGAAATACAGAGTAAGCCCTTGCTCTAAAATCAGAAATTCACATTAAAATCATCTTTATGTTGTGCTAACGTCGTCCTAAAATCTGCTAAGCAGTTTCAGATTGTCAAGAGAGCTGTAAGAATTTAAAATTATTGTTCTTGTAATATTAATAACAAATATAAATTATATGAGTAAAATACTTTAACTTTTGTTTTATTTTACGTCTCAATTTGTTCGATATCTTTGAAACTGCTAAGCAGAATTTGTATCTTTTATTTTATTCTATTTATATTTATTTGATTACGACACTTTTTATGTTAAATTAAACACACGGGAATATTTTTTAAATTATTTAATTTTCATAAAAAACTTTGTGCTATTTTTTAAATTATACCAATTAAAATTGTTACCAATATTGATTATTGACTCTTCAGGAAACGTCTGACAAACATTTTAAATAAACTAAAAACGTGTCCAAACAATAAAGCAAAGACAAAGAAATTATGCGCGATCGCCAATTTTTCCACTGCGTTTTTTTTTTTATATTTTAATTCTCAACCGCCCTATATAAGTTTTTTTTATTTTTATTGGAGTTACTTCACTTTTGCGGCAGTCGTGGTGTTTTGCCCGCTGCCTCAAAGGACTTGGACCGATCTTGCCAAAATTCAATAGCACCTCTACCGACACTATGTCTGATCAATTGGCGATATACTTTTTTCTACTTTTCGTAAGGGTAAAGGGTATAAAATTTAGTTATTGCGCTTCTGTCAGTTACAATTTAGTTACGGAATTTTTCTTTTTATATTTTTTCATAGCAGTCTACATCAGTGGTATTTTGTGAGGAAACTACATTTGCATGAAGGATTTATAGAATTATTTTTTTATTTATTGAAAGGGGAAACGGGGGACCACTGATTGACTGTTTTACACTTGTTAGAAGTTGTGTTATTTAACGTATAAAGAAAATTTGTGAAACTGCTTGGAACTTTTTTTACTTAGGGCTAGGTAAATTAAATTTTTTAATATATTATATTTACACTACATATTTTATTTAACTGATAGCTGCAGATTAAATTAGATACCTGATGCTTAAAAATAAAAAGTTTAAACTATAAACTATTTTTGTCTCCGTAATTCGGTTATTTGTCTCTATGTGCGCCGTTCAATGTAAAAGAAATAAAACCAAGATTTCGTAATTTTCGTACAACGACAATAGATTGATTGAAAAATAAAAACTACGCAAAAACCATTCCTAAACTCAGATCGATAATAAATGGTTACATTTTTCACTTATTGAGTTTAAGCACAATCTTACCGTTATGAATAGTAACAACACATACGATGCCCGCTGAGCCAACACTACAAATATTGAAACTCCAGTTAAAACTCCCAGCAATGTTATCAAAGCCAATACTTCAACCAAACGCACTGCAACGGGCATTGTCTACATAAATGGATTGCAGAATTGTACTTAAAATTTTTAAAAGTAATGTTTTAATTTTTTTAAAAAAAGTTTTTGATTACAATAATTTTTATATAATTTTTAGTTTTATTTCAAATTTTTCATAAACTTTCAATTTTAACTTATATAATTTTTATTTTGAAATTTTGCTTTACACCATATTTTTGTTGGGGAAGTAACGCTTTACTCAAAACAGCTTTCGAATAACTTTAAAGTAAAACTCACAATGTTGCCAACTACTAGTAACTGTAATAAAATTTTAATTCAAATTAAAATATCGTTCAATTTTATTAAGCTTTTAATTAACCCTTCACCAGTTTCATTTAAGTTCTATAGTGGTTTTGAAATCACTACTCACACTAAAAATGCTCTTAAAATGATACGAAAAGTTTATTCACGTGCAACAACACCTGGATACTTTATTCTTTATAATTGGTAAATGTTTTAAAAATTCGTTCACTCTGGTGAAGGGTGTCATTTTAAACAGATTTTGTTCTTACCAGAGTATCCAGAACCACTGATGCTGATTTAGCGAAGATGTCCGCTATATCTTCTGGCTCATAAAATTGTAAAATACGAAAGACTATCTGAAATAGAAAAGACAACATTTGTGGCTATAAATATATATTGTACATCTTTTAAGCAATTTGTTTATTCAGATTTAATAAAATAAAATCATAAACCAAGCGAATTTATTAATTTTCGATATTGCCCGAAATGTTATACTTCATATAAACAAATTACACACAATGGAATTTTATTTTTTTTTTTTATATTGGGAGTTTAGCACTAATGTTAGAGTACAACCTCACAGTTGCGGATGCGGTTGTTTTTTTATATGAAGTTTTGGAACTAAAAAACGTTCAACGAATACGCACGAGATTAGAACAGCCATACCACAATTGTGGAAAAATAATTTACACACATTCTTATGCTCATTTGTTTAGTCGTCGAAATTTTAAAGCAATTATCTTTTATTTCTCTTTATGCTTTTGACATTTCCAACGCACAAAACAACAATAAAAAGCCATTTTGTTTTTTGCCAATGTTGTATTTGTTGTAGAGCCGCTACTACCTAGTAAAATAAATATGCCTTGCTTTGTGCCTTGCCTTGGATGTACTGATACCCAGTTAGCATTTGGAAGATTGGTTTTACAAAAATCACCAAAGTGAGTTTTTAAGACTACCCAAGATGACTTAAAACTGATTAATCAGTTGTGCGTTTAAAAAGAGACTCGAATATAATTCCGGCAAACGCAAAGAAAGCGAGTTGTTTAAAAAACAAAAAGTACAAAAAGCAAATGCCTGAAATTCGACTGTTTTTAGAATTATTTTGGAGACATATTTAACGCAGCCTAACGATGAAAAAATGATTCAAATACATATTTTATTTTTATTTTTTAATTTTCGTAAAAATACATACATGTCACATCGTAAGAAAATAGAGACACAAATGTAAAATAAATTTTTTCAAATTTTTTTTAAATTCATTTTTTTAAATTTTAATTTTAAGAAAATTAGGAATTACATGCTAACGAATGTAACACTACGCCTTGACGAGCAATTGATTTCTTCGCACATGAACAAAACGTCAGCAGAATAGGTTACAAACATTTGTTCATGTTTGTCTGCGTGGAGAAAACTGCTTCGTTTTCTCGCTGTTTGAAGCCGACATGGCATCGAAAACGAAGGTCTACAATAGCCATTTTAATGTGCGGACAGGAAATTGTTTAATGTTTGAACAAATCAATGGCTCGTCAATACGGCGTGTTATAAAAAATAAGCAAACCGTTGTTTGCAATTTTTCATTTTGAGAAAATATATTAGAAATGTTCGTATAATATGGTTCGAAAAAGACTCGCATACGGCTAGTAATATGATTAAAAGTTGACTCGAAAAAGTATCGTATTTGATTACAAGTACGATTGAAAATAGTATCGAAAATGAGTCGAAAACGAGAGTCATAAGGGACTCGTTCAGAAGAGTCGCGGCTAGGGTACCATTTTCTACCGACAAAACAATCATTTTCAACTCTAAAACGAGCGCATAATCGATTATTTTAATCGTGTCGAGGAGTCAAAAAAGACTCGAATATGATCAATAATGCTAACTGGGAATTCGTAAAGAAAATAGAAATACAAATGTAAAATAAATTTAAAAAAAAAAAAATTTTTAAACTTAGAAAAATTAATTTTAAGAAAATTAGAAATAACACACTATCGAATGTAATAAAAAAGCAAAGTGCTATTTGCCATGTTTGGCTTTGAGAAAAGACAATTAGAAATGTCCGTATAAAATAATACGAAAAAGAGTCGCATACGCCTAATAATATGATTAAAAAATAACTCGAAAGTTTCGTATTTGATTAAAAGTACGATTGAAAACAGTTTCGAAAATGAGTCAAAAACGTGAGTCATTAGGGGCTCGTTTAGAAGAGTCGCGGCTAGGGTACTATTTTTCTCCCGACAAAACAATCAATTTCGATTTTAAAACAAGCGCATAAGCAATTATTTTAATCGTGTATAAGAGTCAAAAAAGACTCGAATGTGATCAATAATTCAAAAAAATGCTAACTGGGAAATTGTGGTATTTTTTATGTGTGAATGTACTTCAAATATCGTTTGTATTTGGCATAAAATATTTTAATAAAAACAGGAACATTTAATTGTAAAATTTGTACTTACAACTGCCGATCCTATTAAAACCAATGGCCATATAATAGTAACTACAAAACGTATCAGCCAAATTATCGAATACCATGCTATTAGGAATAATGCAATGTATGCGACAATCGTACTTAAATCAGCGGGGATACTCATATTTTTTACAACCCATTCGTATAACACCTGATGTAATGGCAAATTCTGCAAGAGTACAACATTTGTTTTTTTTCCATTGGTATATTTATGTATTTATTCAAACTTACAGTCCAATTTTCTTCAATATTATGAATTTCAATTGTTGACATTTTACTAAGAATTTCGAAAACAAACAATAAATAGTATGAATAAGACAAATGCTAAAATATGAAATAAAGAAAATAAAATAAGTAATAGATTTTTTTCTAAATTCAAATTGTTCGTTTGTGGAAAAAATGTAATATCTCATAATTTTTGCGATTGTCTTGTAGACATACGTATGTAATGTATTTATGCGCGTACATATTGTATTTTATGTGCAGACTACAACTTAAATCACTTAATTTATTATACTCTTCACCACAAAAAGTGGAAAAAGGGTATAACTAAGTTTGTCATTTCGTTTGTTATTTCTATATTATCCATTTTCTAACCCATAAAGTATATATATATACATTCTGACTTCTTATGGATAGCGATTGAGCAAAGTCCGTCTGTCCGTCCGCGTTAGTGTTTGCCTTTGCAAACTTTATTTCAAAAAAATTTTAATACGGCAATCGATCAGACATAGTGTCGAAAGAGGTGTTATTGAAAATAAGCAGGGTCGGTCAATGTCCTTAGACATGTCCTTTCTGCATAAGAAAGAAAAATTATTTCCAAATAATCTGCTAATTTTTAAAGAAAACTGTAAATTTTATTTCAGGATGTATTGCAGCATTTTCTGATCACTGCGTCATTCATCAGCAAATTTCGCAAACAAGATTTTAATTGGACGTATAAGTTAAAACCCTTGTCTTGTTGTCAATCATTGAAAAAATTGGTACATGTTGTTTTAGAGTTCACTTGAAATTTTGCTGAAGTACTAAAGTTATTAGGAGTACTGTGAATAAATATTACAGTTGAACGGTGCCTTGCAATGGCTAGCCACAAAGTATATTTATATTAAGTATATGCAAGTCTACAACAAATACAACATTTGTGTAAAATCATGTATTATATCAAAAAACAGTTCAGAGACGACAAAGTGGGTAACATTTTATAATTTTTCTAACTAAAAAATTAATATTAATTTTACTTAATTAACAACTTTTAACGACTACATTAACGTAAATTTAAACAAGAATTCAATAAAAGGATATTCAATGCAACTTGAGTTGGAAAAGTGTAATTTGAATATTTCGTTTACCATCCCTGATAGAACATAATAAAAATGAAAAGAAACACGTAAAAAAAAAGAAAAGTATAGTAAAATAAAAATTAAAATAAATTTATACAAATTTTGACACAAAACATGATAAACACGCACACTAATAAAACTATCAGCTGAACTCCTGCATGTACTTGTTATAGATATACTTTGGCCAGCCATATGTATTTTACCACAATCACAACATTTAATGTGATAAGATTAAATAAATATTGCACACCAAGTTTAAAAGTGAATCAACTCAAAATTTTAACTTTTCAGAAATAGAAAAAAACTGTTTTTGACCTGAATAAATATGGTTAAAAACAAAAACTTTTGACTATTTAGTAGAAAATCCATACCCATTACGATATAAAAAGTTCTTTTTATTTGTTTAATATTTATACACTAGATAATGAACAATTTAATTAAATTTTGAGTTCACTTTTGAACTATGTGTGCGATATGTAAGATATGTAGCGCTGCCAAAATTAATGAATTTTAATTAAGTCCAGGATTCACTATCATACTCAGTCGTACGATCTGTCAAAAATTTCATGTGTGCTCAAAAAGTATGATAGTGTGGATTAAAATTGTATGTGTGTGACAGAGTTTTTGACAGATCTGTACGATTTTATAATCTTTTGAAATAATTCATAAAATATTTTTCTCTATGCGATCAGGGTTGATTTTTTTAAGATGATGAGGAGAAAAAACAACAAAATATTAAAATCATATGTGTTTCCATCTTTTTTGTATAATAGTGTGGCACATACGACGCCATTTTGGAACGATTTTTAAAGTAGGACAGAATTCTGTCAGATTTTTGTGTGATTAAATCGTACGATTGTGTATGATAGTGAATCCTGGCCTTAACTTAATACGGAGTTTTAAAATAAAATATAAATACTTGATACCTTCTGCTTAATCATTTGATTTAGTGTGTACAGACGCTACGGTTGACAGAAACAAAAACAAATGCACGTGATAAAAAGTAAGTAACAATCAATAACGAAAGCAAAGAAAAAGCTTTTTGTGTAGTGTGGATTTAGTCGATTAAACTAGTAGTGGTTGATAAGATATATATATATATATAACAAGTACATGCAGGAGTTCAGCTGATAGTTTTATTTGTGTGCGAGTTTATCCTGTTTTTTGTCAAAATTTGTTTACATTTTTTTTTATATTTATTTTGCTATACATTTCTTTTGTTTTTTTCTTTTTATGTTCTTTTCAGTTTTTATGTTCTATCAGGGATGGTAAACGAAATCTAAAAATTACACTTTTCCAGCTCAATTTGCAGTAAACATCCTTTTATTGAATTCTTGTTTAAATTGACATTGATATAGGCATTAAAAGGTAATTTTGTTATTTTTTAATAATTAAGTAAAATTCATATTAATTTAGTTGAAAAAACATATAAAATGTTCCCACTTTGCCATCTCTGAGCTGTTTTTGACATAAAACATGATTTTAAACAAACAAAATGCCTGTTGTTGTTCTAATGTTGTACTTGTTGAAGACTTGATATAGATCAAGGCGCATCTATAAGATGTAGTCATCGGCGAATTGTTACAACAAAGCAACTTTTGGTATGAGTCCAAGGCGAATCAATTACCAGGTGCCAGCGTAGGCGAATTCATTAATTTTCGCCTTGAACACTACTGTCAAACTCCATATATAACAAATCTGTGCATGGCGAAAATATAATAGGTGGTCGCAATGGCGAATTCATAATTTTCGCCGCAAACGTAAAATGTCAAACACCATATAAAAAATATATATACACATTTTTTTATGTATTGAGTTTGACATTTAGCGTTTACGCAAAAGTGATAAATTCGCCATCGAGACCACCTGTATTACTTCCCCATGAATCTGTGTATATTGTATATATATGAAGTTTGACAGTAAAATAAAATTTAAATTTGCTTTGAAAAATAAAAAGCAAACGGTCAAAAAATTCAAAACAAGAATAATAATATTTAAAAAATAAACAACACAAAATTTTTATATATTTCTATAATTTTTAATTAAAATAAAATTTTAACAAGGAAATAAAATTACAACATACGTTGGTTTGTGTGTAAGTTTCGTCTAACCAAATTAATGTTGATATGAATATTCTCGAATTCTTATTTACAAAGTTAGTTGGTTAAATAGATGATGTTTATAAAATACCCAACTAAGGTAGATAGATGCGGTCCAGAAAGTGCAGCATTTCATTCTGCTAGCGTCTAATTTTTCTTGTTTTCTTTAGAAAACGTCCGCATACATTTGTAAAAATAAATTTTCTTTCTAAAAAGATTCTTAGGAATTAAAAATAAATGAACTTAAGCCAAAATAATTTCTATTCATTTATAATATTCACAGTTCAAATAATAATTTAATAAAAATTAAACTAACGAAATATCAAATTTTAACTTGTTTGTTGCGGAAACTTTAGTATTTGTTATCACCAATTTGGTTAGGGAATGAACAATTTTCTATTTCCAAAAAATACATGAAACGTTCGTTACCCTTATTAATATATTTAATTAAAACGAAAATGGTTAGTTATAATGGCAAGTGCCTTTATTTTCACTCTCAAAATAGTTGAAATGATATTCAACTTGTTGAATTGAATCCACGAAATTTTTTCACATATTTCCTTAATTACTTACATAATCATAGACACAAATTTACTTAAAAATTTTTTTTTAGTTGTTGATATCTAGAATTTCTTACTTATGCTGTTTAAACTAGTTATCACCGGATGTTGTACCAACATATTTTACTGGCAGCATTGGAGGTTACTACTCCAAATTTAATTAACTTATACAAAAGAGCCAATAATGTACAACATGATCTCTCCTGTGATTTATGTATTACTAATAATTTTTAATTATTGTAAATTTGAATATTTACGTCAATGTATTTTAACGTTGCTTATGCACGTATAAGTCTGTACCGTTAGTTTCACGTAGAAAGCCCTTGAATCACACAATTTTAACTTTATAGAATAATGTAAAACACACAGTAGCAAATTTTTTTTATTATTGCATTAAGCTTTTGTATGAAATGTATTGGAATTACAAAAAAATCAATTTCGTAAAAATTGTAGTTGGGCCTTTCTACATGAGACCAACGGTATGTTCTTTCATATATTATATTGTTAAAGTAAATACTGCAAAAAACTTAACATAATAAATTCAGAATCCAAATGAAAATATATGATTGTTATAGAAATTATTACTTAACATATGTATACATACGAAGTGAATAAAGATTAACATATGTATTATATTTTTAGCAGAAAATTGTTTATTATTGATACTTTGCTTCACTTAAATTTTTTATGTAAAGTTTATTTTTATAATAAAACTTATTTTATTTAATAAAACTTATTTAATAGTTAATTTTGTAGCTTATATATAACATCTAGATATATCTTGAATTGTTATTCAATGGATAATTAATTTTATTTTACAACTTAAACAAAATTTTGTGGCAAAAACGAATTTCAAATTAAAATACATAAGAGAATGTTTATAACAAATAAATGTTGGTTTTTTTCTAGGCTATTTTAGTTTGTGGGGTAGTAATATGTCCAACATATACATATATGAATAATAGTGATGACAAACAATTAATTAAAATCTTTTAAGAATTTTAAATAAGGTTTCATCTGTTTACAAAAAAAATTTGCAATGAAAATTTGCAAATACATGTTTTTATATATTATTGCCTTTATTCATAAAAATATTTTTAATTTATCAAGAATTACCAAATTTAATATGTTTGATAAACCTTTAGTAAATTAAACATTTTTATAAATTATATGGTATATAATTGTTCAACCTTTTGTTTTAAACAATCCATGATGTACGTTTTCATACAAGCTAAACAAGCCTGCTGCAGTCAAATTAGGAAACTATTATGTAACCTGAAATGAAAATATAATAAAAACATTTTTGAAATTTAATATGTTTAAGAATCAGAATCAATAAACTGCAGTAAATAAAAATTAAGAATTACACACGGAAAGTCGACAAAGCCATCATTTTTGGAACAATGAAGTGACTCCAATAAAATAAAAAAAATAATAAATAAATAAATATATGGGGCGATAGAGAACTCAAAAATAAGAGAAAAACATCAAGTGATAATTTTTTGGCGCTAGCCTATATTTTCGAGTTACAGGCCTCTGACCTTTTAAAATTTTTGAAAATATCGATACGAGTATCATTTAAAAGTTTTTGAAGAGATATTTAAGGAAATACTAAAATTTTTTAAACATGCTTAACCCATCTTTATGTAGTATTTAATTTTTTTTTCTTATATTTGAATTCTCTGTAACCCCTATATTTGCTCTTTTGATATTGAGCATATTCGAATTTTTTGTACGGAGTTGTGTTAACCATTTAAGATTACAAAACCAAAAATAACTTTAAACTAAAATTAAAATCAATTGAGCTGTTTTTTTCTTTTATTTTGAAAGTTGTATAAGTCCATTTTTAACCGACTTTAAAAAAAGAAGGAGGTTATCAATTCGACTGAATGTTACTTTTTTATGTTTGTGCCTGCAAAACTCAGTCATTTCTGAACTGATTTTGAAAATTTTTAGTAATATGATAGATTATGCTTACAGATTGGTCCCGTTTTAAAACAGTTTATAATTTTAAAAAATGAAGGGTGACCCCATACAACATACATATTTTTTACGTGTATTATTAGCTGTAAAAGGCACTTCTGTAAAATTTTAAAAAACTGCGTATTACTATAGCTCCCAATAACAAGGTATACAAAAAATCTAAAAATTAAAGGGTGCCCCATAATTGATGTAAATTTACTTATATGGGACTATCTTTTGAACCGTTGAAAATTGGACAGAACGTCGATTGCTTTGGCCGTTATAGTAACAAGTATTAATATTAAAAATTACAAAATAAAGGGTGCGCTAATAGTTCATTTTATTTAATGTATATGGACACACTTTTCAACAGTTATAGACAGACGCCAGAAATTTACAACGAACCTGTATTGCTAAGTTCGCTATAACAACAAGCATAAAATTTGGATTTGGAAGTTATAGGGCGTCCCAATAGTTGATGTAATTTCAAGTATGTGACCGAAATTTTGAACCGTTATAGACAGAACGCTTGCAAATGAGGCAGAATGTCGATTGCTTTGGCCATAATAGAAACTAACAGGTATTAATATTAAAAATTATATATTAAAAGGTGCGCCAATAGTTCATTTAATTGGATGTATATGGCCATACTTTATAACAGTTACGGTCAGACGCTTTAAATTTACAACGAACCTGTATTGGTAAGTCCGCTATAACAAGTATAAAATTTGGATTTGGAAGTTAAAAGGTGTCCCCATACAGCATACATGTTTTTTTAAGTATACTAGGAACCGTAAGGGCATCGCATAGGTGTCCGCATAGGTGACGCAAATTGACCTATATGGTGATTTCTTTTGAACCGTTATAGACACTAAATTTGACAAAACGCCGATTATTATGACCGTTATAATAACAAGTATAAATGTTCAAAATTGTAATTTAAAGGGTGCCCCAGTTGTTCATTTAATTTGATGTATATGGCTATACTTTTGAAAAATTGTAGACAGACGATTGAAATTTACAAAGAACTTGTATTAGTAACTACTCTATAACAAGAAGCTTATAATTTTTATATAGAAATTAAAGAGTGTTCCCAATATGAATGAATTTTGACCCATATGCCAGTTTTTTTTGAACCGTTATATTTAAACACCTGTATTTTAGACAGAATGTCTACTACTTTGCTTGGTATAATAAGAAGTATAAAAGTTTTAAGTTATAAATTAAAGGGTTTTACAATAGTTGTTATAATTTGATATATACGGCCAAACTGTAAAACCGTTATGGAAAGACGGTTGAAATTTACACAGAACCTGATTGCTAAATCTACTACAACAGCAAGTATATGATTTGAATTTGAAAATTAAAGGGTGATCCTTTAGTTGCTGTTATTTGATGTATATTGCCAAACTATTGAACAGTTAAACAAGTATTAACTCTGCAGATATAAGGGTGTCCCAATTGTTAAAGTCATCTAATGTATGTGGCCATACTTTTGAACCGTTATAGGCAGACAGATGAAATCTGTTTTGAAGTCGGCTTTTTTTTTGCAAGAATTATTTCATGTATTGAAATATTAAAGGGTTTGAGTTTGAATCAATTTAAAATTATTGGCCAACTTTAATGAATTCCAGTGGCGTTTTTTGCACTATACACCTTTTAAATTTTATTATGAAATAATAATTACTAAAATTATTTAAAAACAAGTAAGACTGCTATATTCGGCTATGCCGAATCCTATATACCCTTTACTATCTATGTAAATCTAGTTTAGTGAAGTAACTCCAATCAAAATATCAAATATTGGGGTGACAAAGAATTAAAATATAAAAAATTGGTACTGCATATATCCACTACTTTACATAAAAATGCCATCGGCTAATATCTTAAAGATTTTTTAAAAGCTTTGAAGTTACACCTATATTGATATTTAAAAAAATTTGAAAATTTTAGAACCCCGTAACTCGGAAAATATGGGCGAGCGGCAATTTTTTTACTTGTTGGCGTTTTCTTATTTTTTAATTCTCTATCGCCCAATATATTTATTTTTTTCATTTAAGTTACTTAATTGTTCCAAACGACATAAAGAAATTAGAGGCATGGTGTTTTGCCTGCTGCATCGAAGGACATGGACCGATCATGCTGATTTCCAATAAAAACTTTTTCGTCACTATATCTGATCGATTGACACATTTATTATATTATTTTTTTTTTTTTTTTGTGAAATCAACCTGATTTCGACACTAACATGGACATTGCTCAATCGACTTCGCCATGCATAAAAAGTCAGAATATATATACTTTATAGGGTCAGAAATACATACTTAGTTATGCCATTTTTCCACTTTTTGTGAAGGCTATAAAAAAAAAGCACAAGTAAACCTGAAGATCGTAAGGAAATCAGAGAACATATCTCCACTATTAATAGACCGATGTTGCATAAATTTAAGTGGCACCTTTTTTAAAACTATGTCTGTATTACAAACGGAATGAAAAACTTTTATATGCCCCTTCCACCTGTGGTAAAGGGTTTAAAAAACTTGACCCAACATTAAACATAGACGCTTAAGATAATCATTAGCAAAATTTTCTTCATTTTACAATAAACCACATCCTGTGATTATGGAATATTTCTAGACAGCATGCTAAAAATATAAAAAATTTTTGAAGTTAAGTCTTGCATTATTTGTGAGGAAGTAATAACAAGACAGCCAAACACCTTTGCGGAGGCCTACGAGATTGCAAATTTAGAAACGAATTAACACAACCATCAGCAATTGTTGGTAAATACAAATAATGAAGTGGTGACAGAGCCTACATGTAAGTTGGATTTTACACCTGTAACAACCAAAAAAGGTAAAAACTTGAAACCGATTTAAAACAAGATCTTAGTTCCGAACCATCTGTCGTAACCGCTGTCTGTCATAGCGTTGGATGCCGTACTGTCCCGACGTCAGCCAGATGGTCAGCAGATTGTCCTATTGTCTAAGCGAGCCGCACGATGAGCACAACAGAGCGACCTTACGCACAGGTAGACAAAAAGGCACTAGCTATCTTTAAGTATTTCTTTGCTCGACATTGTATCTTAAGCCTTTGATTTAAATATTGCAACAAAGTAAGCCATGTAATATCAGGACTATGAAACGAAACATTAATGCGTATTAATTTTCTCGCATAACCCCTTCTGCAATAACGCGTAATAAGATTAAACTTAAACGCAATTGACAGTGTTTTACATTTTAACAGTTTTTATTATGTGTAACATTTCCAACGTGAATCTCTTTTTGTAGAATTTTAAATTTCTCAAAGTCAGAATTGTCACTTGAATCAATCTCCACCGCAGTTGTCAAAATCGAGACGACTTGATTGCATAATTTTATTACGGCATTCGATATCTAACTTGATACCAGAATTGCTATCGTGTGAACAATAGTTCTGTTCAATGATTTTCTTAATAGAAACTGGTATTGAAAGCAAAACTGAAAAAATGATCGGTACTGACCACTGATTCTTAAAATTTAGAGGACTTCACCATTAAATCATAAAATGAAATAATTAAACCAATCTATCACAATTAGCAATTTCGGTTTAACAGAAAGAAAGAAATTCGAGCTGCTGATAATCACAATGAAACCATAAAATATACAAAATATTTACATTCTCAATATTTAAAAAATATTAAAGCATAATTTTTCCTTAGGAAATATTTTATTCAACTTTTACTAAAATCTCCAAGGCCGTATAACAATGCTCCTTCCTTTTGTTAGTATAGGTCCAAGCTTTAAAAACAGACGCAGCCTTTAATCTATGTTACGAATTTAATCTATATAGGTACAGTTAAAAACAGACATAGCATATTATACATTCTACTTAAGCAGCAGTATAAATTTTTCAGTTCCTGCTTCTCTCCCGTCTGGGTCAAAGTTTTGAAAAAATTCAGGCAGAGTATAAAATTAAAATTATGCTTGTGGCTTTTCGTTCTCGCAAATCTATTTGTCCTTCATATGTTTATGAGTATAGGTGTAAGTTGAGTTGGAATTTCGAAAATTATTAAAACTTTTGCAAGAGTAAAATTAAATTTAAAAAGCTGTGTCGATATTGGTCTGTTTTTTTTTAAACACTATATTCGTTATATACATAAACATACGGATGTAAATATTGCCAGAAATCAAGAAGCAGCTTTCTATGCTGAAGACAGTGCTTTCATATACATGCGATTAGATATAAACGCAATACTCAAGAGAATGCAACAGACTCTACACACAAGCAAAAAATACTTTAATAATAGAAAAATTAAATTATTTTCATACAACAAATCTCCAAAACGAATTCCTTCACAAAACTTTTACTTCCAAGGACATAGCATTTCTATTAGTGATAATAATAAATATTTAGATACGGGGGCTGCTCTATATATTTCTGGCCTAATAGTGAAAATGCGAATATTTATAATCAAAAATGGTTTAATTGTTTTTCAAACTATTCTCCAGCATGATTTATACACTTTTGCATGCGCTCAAAACAGTTGTAGAAGCACTTTTTCCACTCCGATTGAGACACCTCTAAAACATGGTTTTTGAACACTTCAACAGCTTCTTCTGGCGACGAAAATCGTTGACCACGCATTTTTTCTTGATGTGCGGAAAGAAGAAGTCATTAGGTGCCAAGTCAGGGCTGTACGGCGGATGACCCATTAATTCGACGTTTTGGCCGGCCAAAAACGCTCTGGTTTGAGCCGATGTGTGAGAGCTCGCATTGTCATGGTGAACAATGATTCGTCTTCTCTTGTTGGTTTTTCGAATTTCTCCGATGACTTCAGGCAAACAAATTGTAGTGTACCACTCAGAAGTGACCGTCCTACGTTGGTCAAGCGGAACAGTCGCCACATGACCAGTTTTGCCGAAGAAACAGTCGACCATTTGCTTCGAAGTGCTTCTTCCACGAACAACTTTCGTTGGATTTTGCTCGTCTTTGAAGACCCACACGGTCGATTGTTGTTTCGTTTCGAGCTCATACGCATAGATCCATGATTCCTCACCTGTGGCAATCTTATAAACGTCTTTTGAAGCACCGCAATCGTATTTTTGCAACATTTCTTTACACCAATCGACACGAGCCTTTTTTTGAGCGACTTTCAAAGTACGGGATCCAACGAGAACAAACCTTTTTTACGGCCAGGTGTTCATGCAGTATCGAATGTATGCTGGTGGAAGAAATGTCCAAGGATGTCACTATCTCTCGGTATGTCGCATGTCGATCTTGCATTTTGAGTTCGCGCGCGGAATCAATGTTCTCTGGCACAACAGCCCTTTTTGGATGACCTTCACGGAATTCGTCTTTGAGCGAGCTTCGGCCGCGATTAAATTCATTATACCAATTTTTCACAGTGCTATAGGATGGTGCTTCATCGCCATACAAAGATTTAAGTTCATCATTGCACTCTTGTCGTGATAATCCACGTCGAAAGTTGTGAAAAATGATGGCACGAAAATGTTCACGTGTTAATTCCATTTTTTTCTATATTAATTTTTTCAAGTCACTGTACACAACACAAATAATGGCCGTACGTCAAAACGTTTTGAGTACGATTATGCTTAAAAATGACAAACTTTCCAATGGAAATGTCAGATTGCACTTGGCAGCACTCAGTGTTGCCAGGCCAGAAATATATATAGCAGCCCTCGTATAATCCTATGTAAAAAAACTTTTTTCTACACAATATGTTAAATGCATATGTGGCAAATCTTTATCCTTTACTAAACAGAAGATCAACACTCAACCTAATAAACCAAATATTGTTATACAAAATGTGTATTACCAGGTCTGCAAGTTTAAAATGTCGTTTATTTCTTAAAATATATACACAGTAATTTAAAAAAAAGTATAATATATTTTATTCAAAGTACTGGCCCTCGCTTTGTACACATTTTGTCCCTCTCTCTGGCAATTTGTGGATACCATTCCAAAAGAATGCTTCATCTTTATTTGAAATCCATTCATCGAGCCATTTTCTTACATCCTCAAAATTGTTAAAGTGTTGCTCAGCCAATGAGTGTCCCATCGATGAGAAGAGGTGATAATCAGAAGGCGCCAGGTCAGGTGAATACGGCGGATGGGGTAGGAGTTCCCAACCAAGCGAAGAAATCGTTTCCTTAGTCAATCTGGCTGAATGTGCAGGAGCGTTATCATGCTGAAGAATGACTTTGGCGTGCCTGTGAGCCCATTCTGGGCGTTTTTCGATCAATGCGTGACTCAAATTGATCATTTGTTGTCGGTAGCGGTCGGTATTGACTGTTTCGCCGGGTTTGAGAAGCTCGTAGTAGACTACTCCCTTCTGATCCCACCACACACACAGCATTGTCTTCTTCCCAAAACGATCCGGTCTTGCACTCGATGTGGATGGTTGTCCTGGCGTTACCCATGATTTTATTCGTTTGGGATTCTGAAAATAAATCCATTTTTCATCGCCAGTTACAACTCGATGCAAAAAACCCTCTCTTTCGTGGCGTAAAAGCAGCATTTCGCACACATGCCGCAAATGCTCTTTATTTGGCTTAAAATTAGACATTTTTAACACCAAAGAAAGGTATGATACGTCCACGTAAACGACTTAAAAACAACTGACTTTTGTAAACAAATGACTAACAAACAAAATAGCGTTTAGAGATTAGCAAATCCTTCAATAGGCTAAGAGCGCATTCTATTGGAATTAAAACGACATTTTAAACTTACAGACATGGTATACCGATATTGACTTTTGATTGCCAAGTCTAATACGGCAAAACTACTAAAGCTCATACAAAGAATCTTCAAATTATCTATACATATAACGTGCGTTCGCATAATGTAAAAACTACTGTATGGATTTGCACAAAATTTTGAGGAGATGCCTTAGAACCTTGATTCCGATATAGAATACCCTTTTTTTTCGTAAAAATAAGTCATTTCGGAGAGAAAATAGAGATACAAGAGTGAAAGAACCCAATTTTACAGGTACTAAAACAGTTGTCTTTTTTTAATACTGTCTGCAGAACTCTGAAATAAACAAATTCTTTGAAAATTGTATAATTTCTATAAAATCCATAACTTTTTATCAGCCCATCTTCTACCGTTTTCCTGCAGTTCATCCTCTAAAGAAATTTCAAAATGAAAATTTAGAAAACTTCAAAAATTTGTATTAATATTCAATACTCTATAATTATTAAGTACTAGGAATCATAAAAGGATATAATTTCTATAAAATCCATCAATTTGTATCCGCCCATCTTCTACCGTTTTCCTGGAGTTTATCCTCTAAAGTATTTGAAAATTTAGAAAACTTTAAAAATTTCTACCAAAATTCCATTTTCTATAGTTATGAAGTACTAGGAATCATATAAGGGTATAATTTCTATTAAATCCATCAATTTTTATACGCCCATCTTTTACCGTTTTCCTGGAGTTCTTCTTCCAAAGAAATTTCAAATTTGAAAATTAAGAAACTTCAAAAATGTCTACCAAAATTCCATTTTCTATAGTTATGAAGTACTAGGAATCATAAAAGGGTATTATTTCTATAAAATCCATAAATTTTTATTCGCCCATCTTCTACAGTGCTTCTGGAATTTAGATTCATTTAAAAAAAAAAAAACGAAAAAGTTTTACATATAAAAACCTTTAAAAATTTATACCATATTAGCTGTTTAACAATGTTCGTAGAACAGCTATAAACCACAGGTCCAATTTAAATATATACCCCTAGGATTTATATGCTTTACAGCGCTATGTTAACCTGTTAACAGAACTATGTTAAAGCAATTGGTTTGTGTCTGAGATTTAAATTTCGTGTGTGAAACACATCCAAATTAATATTGATATGATTACTAGTCGTATTCTTATTCCCAAAAGGTCTGTTCGTTGCAAAAACTAGCAACGAAAGAGTAAAAAAGAAATTTTCAAAATTATTCTTCCAAATGTAAAAAAGTAAACAAACGATTTACTAGCAAAAATTAGCCAAGAAAATTGTTACGGCTTTGGGAACACTTACTGAGAAAAACTAAATAGCAAAAGAGACTTAAAAAAATGGTACTGCATATATATTTTTTTTTACATAAAAAAGACATCGGCTCTTAATGGGTTAAGCATTTTTAAAAAATTGTAATATTGCCTTAAAGATTTCATCAAAAACTTTAAATGATACCCATATTGATATTTTAAAAAATTTAAAAATTTCAGAGAAAATATGGGCGAGCGTAAATGTTTTTCGCTTGAGTTTTTTTTCTTATTTTTTAATTCTCTATCGCCCCATATATTCATTTTTTTTGTTTGGAGTTACTTTATTGTTCCAAATGGCCTAAAAACATAAAAAAACAAACATTAAAAAAGGCAGCATTCAGACATATTGATAACCTCCTTCTTTTTTTGAAATCGATTAAAAAGAGTGAAAAAGGGCATAACAAGGTGAGAGAGAAAAAAAATGTTGCAAGTTTTTGCTAGCCTTATTTTTACTAGCAAGTATTAGTCAAACAGTTGTTTAAGAAATAATTTGCTTAAAAAATGTCTGATGAAAGAAATTTTTGTAAAATTAAAATATTGGTTCATAAAATATTAGTTTAAATTAAAAATATTGGTTCATAGTAATAGCTCAGTTAAAATGCAACTAGAAATTAATCGAGTGTTACATAAAGTTGATTAATGGATGAGTTCAAATTCCTTGGTGCTAAATGCTGATAAAACCAAAATTATGAATTTTGGTTCATTATGTTGTGATGTGTCAATGATTCGTTTCAGAGGAAGAGAATTCGAGGTGGTCGATAAACTGAAAATACTAAGTATAACAATTGATAACAGACTTGATTTTTCATGCCACATAAATAACTTATAAATGTTTCACACTTCGCCGATTATACAGCTTGAACATATACTTGCCATATCATGTCAGATATAGAGTTGCGCATGCATTGCTAATATCATAAATTTCTTATTGTATGGAAATAGTTTTATGTACAACTTCTTCAAATATTGAAAGATTCAAACTCTTGGTAAACAAGATAACACGCTTTGTTTTTTGACAAAGACTATTTAATTCTAATCAACAGAGTGATAACCACATTTTACCGTATGTTTAACGTTTTTTAAATTGCTCGTTTAAACATTTTTTTAATTTAAAATATTTGTTTTAAAAGTTTTAAAAGATTATTAAAAATTCAACACCACAATTTTTGTTGAGGCTGTTCAATTTACACACTCCTCTAAAAATGTGCAAATATTTATTCCTAGAATTAACAATTTAATTTTTGAAAAATCATTTTTGATAAAAACTGCTCCTCTGTGGAATCGGTTACCAATTGATCTAAGAATGTTTCCTTTGCTGTATATCGGAAAAAAATAATTCAATATATTAATCACAATCAAAATATTCTTTAATTTAATTGCAATTAGGTACTTTTCGCCAATATAGATGGACGTTCAAACTTTTAAATACTTGGTGGTGTTATAGATTGAAGGCTGGTTAGTGTTAGAATACTAGTAATGAAGTGATATTATATATAAGATATTTGGAACATTATGGTATTTTTTTCTGTTAATTTTTTTTATTAAATTGAAATCTTTTTTGATTTGGGTGACTATTTAACTTGTTTAACTCTTTTGTAATCAATTGTAACATATTTTGGCCAATAAGGCTTCTTTTATTACAAAATCTAAATGATTAAATAAAAAATAAAATAAAAAAATTGAAGAAAATGCGAGTATTTGGCAATTAAAAGAATATAAAAATATTATTATTTTGTTGTTACACCCTTTACCACAAAAAGGGTATATCTAACTTTGTCATTCAGTGTGTAATTTCTACAATATTCATTTCCGACCCCATAAAGTAGATATTTTCTTATGAATAGCGAAATCGATCCGTCTGTCCGTCCGCGTTAAATATGTCAATCGAACAGATGTAGTGACAAAAAAGGTACCATTGGAAATCAGCATGATCGGTCCATGTCCTTCGAGGCAGCAGGCAAAACAACACGCCTACCTCTAATTTTTTTATGTCGTTTGGAACAATAAAGAAACTCAAATCAAAAAAGAAAAATAAATATATGGGGCGATAGAGAATTAAAATATAAAAAAACATCAAGTAAAAAAAAATTAGCGCTCGCCCATATTTTCCGACGGGCTCTGAAATTTTCTAAAATATCAGTGTGGGTATTATTTTAAAGCTTTTGAAGAGATCCTTGAAGAAATACTAAAATTTTTTTAAAATGCTTTACCGATTAACAGTACGATATATGCAGAACCATTTTTTATTTTTTTATTTTTTAATTCTCTCACCCCAATATTTGCTTTTTTGATTTAAGTTAATTCACTATACTAGATTTACATAGATGGTGAGGGGTATATAAGATTCGGCATAGCCGAATATAGCACTCTTACTTGTTTTTCATATTTTTTAAATCTCTGTTCGCCCATATACTTATTTATTTTTTTGATTGGATTTACTTTATTGTTCCAAAATGACATTAAAAAATTACAGGTAGAAAGACATGGAGCGACATATTTATTTTTATTTCAGATGATCTAGTGCCTCGGCAAACTTGACTTCAACACTAACACGTTATGCATAAGAAGTTAGAATATACATATATACTTAATGGGGTCAAAATGGATATTGTAGAAATTACACACGGAATGACAAACCCTTTTTCCACTTTTTGTGTTGAAGGTTATAATAATTATAACAGGTAATTTTTGACAGGCAGATACATGTATGTTACTCAAAACTGCAGAAATTAAGTGAAGAAAATATTTTAATTATTAAATTCCAATTCTGATATTTTTTGTTACATCAAAAAAAATTTCTGTAAAATTCTTTGTTTGAAAAGCAGCAACTCTTTATCCATTCTACAAATTACATCCTTGAAAACATATATAATGAATATAAGAGGGATATTTTTATATTATTATTTTTTTATGTATGCATAATTAACTACCTTAGAAGGCAATTACAGCTTACTCGTCTGATAACCTCAATAAGGTAATTACCGTATTCGTTTAAATGCTTTCCACGCATATTTACCCAAATTTCTTAAAATTTTTGGTGAAGTACTTAACCGAGAAATACTGTAGTATTGAGATTTTCAATAAATTAAGACTTTTTTAAGCTCAAAAAATTAAACTGTTACAAAAATTAAAAAGCATAACAAACTATTATATTTTAATATATTCAATTTAAATATACTTACACAATACACAGTTTGTTTTAATAAAAATTAAGATTAATCTTATTTTTACCGATTGTTTCGTTTTACTTGTTTATAGATAGACCCTCAATGCTAGCTAACAACTCGTCAGCAGTTTGAGAAACAACCTGTTCTTGATCGTCGCGGGTACTAAGATTTTGTAATCGTTTCTCTAAATTAGACAGATCTTCAAGTTCACGCTGCTGTTTAACCATATACCGTAGGATTAGAGCGGTTAACATACACATGTCCTCTAGAATTTTGCTAGTTTCAGGTGTAGGATTCTCGTATCGAGTGCGCAGTAATCTTAGTTTAGCTTCGGCAAGTTCAAGAGGAGATTTACCGCTGCGGTCAAACATATGAACACTTGCTCCGCCCTGTAGTAGGACACGTACCACAACATTAAAATTATTAGAGCTGGCCGAAATGACAGCCAAATGTAGCGGGGTATTTCCCAAAGAATCTACGACATTTGGATTCGCCCCAAATTTTAGCAGTTGCTGCACAATTTGTATATAACCACGGCAGGCAGCCAAATGTAGTGGGCTACGCTTATATTCATCTGAGGTATTAGGATCAGCTCCGGATTCCAACACTCTAGTTAACAACTCTATATTGTTTGTTGAGGCGGCATAGCGCAACTTGCGACCAGTAGATTCGGCAAAAATGTTGTTGTAACTAAAACGCAACCTACTCTTTATGCAAGTACGTGGACGCATTTTAAAGTTGTGACTGCTAGAGGGCAGGGTGCTAGGATGAATTATACTAGACATAAAATCTGAAGATTGCGACGATGAATTCAATGGCAGTGGCGGTAAGGTAGGCAGCGCAAAATGCTCATCCGAGTTAAGATGGAATGCATTCGGATTAATGGTAGGCCACTCGTGGGTATTCGGTGACGATGTTGGCGTGGGCGGCATTATTGGCGGGGGCGGTGTTATCATTATACTAGCAGTCACTCCGTCATTGCTATCATTGCTCGTGTCCACACCTGAATCATTTGCGGCCATTGTGGTGTGCTCTGTCTCCACCTCTTCGGCTTCTTCGACAAGAGGTTTCGTTGGATTTCTATAACCCTTAATTTTGACGGGTCAAATATTTCCTCTTCTTTTCTTTAAACAAAACGCGAAAATTAGCTTCAATGTTTTTAAAGCACTATTATCAAACTTTTCACAATGGATGGTATTATGATAGAAAAAAAATTGTTTTGTGTATTTTGTTTTTTCCCGTCTTCTTTTCCTCGTTTGTGTTTATTCAATAATACAAAAATAATGTCAAAGTATTAGGTATTCACGCACCAAAAAACAATAACACAGAACGAGGGTATAAAAACAAACAAAGCAAAAACAAATAACTAACAGGGTGATATTTATAATATACGCAAGAGAAGAAAACAAACACTTTTAACAGAGTTGCAAAAAAGGATTATTTTTCTTGTTCCAAAGAAAATTAGACGAAAAATAAGCGTATTTTAATTCGGTCACAATTCGTTAATTTTTAATGCATTCTAAAATAAAAAATTTAATTAAGAAACCATAAGCTTGTAGACTCAAATTTTCTAGTTATTAAGTGTGATTGCTTTTTAGCTATAAAATCCAAACTAAAAGTCGTAAATCATAGCAACTAATGCCAATCGATAGACGCTAAGAATACAATTCAGAACTGGTAAAAATCATTTAACAGAACACTTGCGTTCAAAAGTTCTGACGTAGCAATTTTTATAAAATTGTACAAATAGGTTGTTAAATATTCAAGTCAAACTAGAAACTGTACCACATAGCAACATACCCATCAATAGGGGACAAAAATACAAATAAAAATTGGTATTTGATATTTTCTGATACACTTTAACTTAGAAGATATTGCGTAACAAAGTTTGGCAAATAGAAAAAAATCGCAAAAATAAGGTAAAAGTTTTTACGTAAACTGTCTAAACTAGTCGATGTGCCACATAGCAACATATACCAATGATTAGAGGACAAAAATAAAATTCAGAAATGGTATCTGACAAAACAAATATTTTGCAAGTAAAAAACAATGTCGGTAATAGTGTTCATGCTAACATATCAAAATTTGTAAACAAACTTTAAAAAAAAATACTGAATGAAACTTGCCATGTATTTATGTGGCGTAACCCGTAAAATCGTGAAAAAAGCATTGCATGGAAAAAGTGCTTATATGTACAGAAAAGAACAAATATTAAAAGCGGCACATGACATATCCAAGAGCGGTAATTTGCAAAATGTTGCAAATCTACCTACGTTACAGAAATACAAGTCAGAAGGAAACTCTGATAAACGGCTTCATTCAAACAACTACTGCTTCTCGCGCCAGCCATCTGGTTTGACTTTGGTGCAGTAATTTTTTTGTTTTATTTTTAGGTGTTTTTGAGTATTATTAAAATTAATAAAGTCTTTCTGGGGGGTTACTCTCTATTGCGATGCGCAAGAAAAATGGTACGTAACCGACCAATTGGTACCCTCTATTGCGTTTTCGTATTTTCCTTTCGCATCACCGCACTCAGTAATACGAAAGCTTATGTCAAAATCGTTCGTTATGCGCAAATATCTTGCGCTAACAAAATATCAAACGCAAATCATGTAAGTAAACATAAATATGAAAATTTATTATTCGGAATCGTTTTTATGTTAATTTACTTTAATCGTGCTTGATTCCTTCATATATAAATATTTTATGATATTCTCATGAAATATTTATTATTTAAAATTACAAAATAAAATATATTGATGAGGGGGAAAAATTTTTTTTCTGTTAAAAAAAGAACTATTTTGTAATCTAAAATTTGCTCATGTTGACATTAAGTTTCCAATAAGAGTAAATTACTTTAATTAATTATTGGTATTATATTATTAATATTGGAAAAGATAAAAGTCACACACTCAGCAACGGCATTTTGAAATCCGATTTTATGGTGCAACGCAGCGGTTTGGCCAGGACAAAATTGCACTGCGCGAATGACAACGCGCTGACGGAATTCCTATAAGGGATAAAGCGGGGTTTCCTACCCGTATGTTTGTATATAAAATGTGATACTAACTACTAAATTATAAATATTTATGTATGCGAAAGAATAAGGTGAGCATTTAAAGTGCGGGTAGTTGTGATTACCAATATTGCCATTTCATTGTCATGTGCCACTGAATCCATCACTATTTTATATTATTTTATTTTTAATTAAACAAAACACATCAAAAAACTTTTTCTATCTGCATTAAATGTATATATTATTAATACTTTTAATCGGCCGAAGATTATTATTATTCGCCATGATTTTGACTCAATGTGAAGAGAGAATTGCTCTCTTTTCTCAATTAAAAAATGCATAAAGTCAACAGAGATACTATTATATTTTATTGCTTAATACATTTTATAATTGTACATACATATGAACGAGTACATACTTAAAGAAACATAAAAATACATAATACTAAAACATAAAAATAGTAAACACGTAAAAAAATTTTTTAACTTACATTTTTTTAAATCACAAAAATTTGCAGTCCTTCTGTTATGTTTCTTTTTTGCACTTATTGTCAAAACATATACATAAATGAAACTTTTTCTTAAAGAAACGATGTTCCACATAAAATAACCATTCCAAATAAAATAAGGGTATATCAAAAGCCAAATTGATTAAATGAGAACTCCATTGAATCAATAAGACAAAAGATAATAACAACTCAAAAAAGTTCTATACAAAAACACAGCAAACATTCAGTAACTATTTTTATTTTTTCTTTCATTTTTCTACATAAGGGATCCCATATAAGACTTTCTGTTTTTCTGTACAAAATTTGGGTAAAATCCACTGATGAGCTATTTGAGCAGTAGTGAAATGGCCATATGGATATGCTTTCCCCGCAGTAATACATTTCATTTTGTAGTTTAGTTTAAAATAATAAATATTTCATGAGAATATCATGAAATATTTATATTTGAAGGAATCAAGCACGAATAAAGTAAATTAATTAAATTTTAAAAGATTCCGAATAATAAATTTTCACTTTAAGTCAGAAATAGTATATTCAAGTATATATTCCATACCTAACTAATTTTTTAAGTGGCTATTGGACCAAAACAATTCTGAGGTGTCGATATAAAAATGGAAGCTTTGATATAATTAAGTGCTGCCAGCAGGGGTGCCCGGGAATTTTGATAAGAAATCGGCAATTTTGCACACAAAAATCGGCTTTATCGGCACTTTAATTTTAAAAAATCGGCAAATAATTAAAAAGTTAAAAAACATTTTGAATACAATAAAACATAATTCTATTTAAAATAAACATAATTTATATTATGTTAGATTGATGTTCAAAATCAAAATGTTTTTAATATTTGAATTGTAAGTTCTAAATAAAAATTACTACACTTTTTATTTATTTTGCTTATTTCGTTTTTGTTATGTTCTGATTCTTATATTAACTCTTTATCCAATGAGACCAAATACGCCTCATCAAATTTCCAAAATTCCACTAAATAAATTTCATCGATTTTTTAAATTACTAAATACAGTTCCTAGAA
The DNA here is from genome assembly GCA_916610165.2 of Gymnosoma rotundatum. Classification (NCBI taxonomy): domain Eukaryota; kingdom Metazoa; phylum Arthropoda; class Insecta; order Diptera; family Tachinidae; genus Gymnosoma; species Gymnosoma rotundatum. Next base: position 59,716,695 of record OU744338.1, read on the forward strand.
GCCTTTCCATTTGGCTGCTTAAGTTTTGTAAATCATTTGACTCACTCAAGAATATATTTTAAGAGGATAAATATATTCTATTTGGTTGGTTTACATTTTTTATCATTGTTTTCGCTGTATCGATTTGATCAACATAACCAGCAAATGACAAATAAATGTTCAACGCCTCATACAAATCTAGTATTCAAACAACTACTGCTTCACGCGCCATCCATCTGGTTTGACTTTGGTGCAGTAATTTTTTGGTTTTATTTTTAGGTGTTTTTGAATGTTAATAAAATTAAATTTTAAATTCGGAATTTAATTAAAGACAAGTATTTAATGCACGTAATGAAAGTGAGTGCCAAACACGTTTTCTAACAGATAAATTTGGAATATCATTATTAGAGCCCGTTATAACGGCAGCACCTAATCCTATCAAATTGGACTTGTAGTTTTTGTGATTTTGTATAAAATTTGTAGAAACCTTTGGCATAGCATTAACACGTTCACGCCGGCGCGTACCACCGGTGGCTCGCACATGTCTGCCCCATCGGGCGGCGCGTACCACCGGTGGATCGCACAGAATTATCTCATCAGGCGGCGCGTACCATTGGTGTGGCTCGCATATGATTGTGCTACCAAGCGGTGCGTATCACTAAAAATTTATTTTAAATTTTCATTTAAAACATTTACATTTTTTAATAATAATTTTAATATAGTTAATATTGTATTAAGTATTGTAAACATAACTTTCATAAACATAAGCTTTCAGCGCAGCCGCCTCTAGGCGCGAAACATGAATTACAGCGCCGACGTGAACGTGTTAATCTTTTTCAACTCTTTTTACTTTTAAAAATCGGATGAAATAGTCTTATATTTTAAATTTACGTACAACCAAATACAATGACTTGGTGTTGCATAGATTTGTTGATCATTCACAAGAGCGAGACCTTTTTATTTTTTAATAGCTCACATACAGTTAAGAACGGTTTTTTCCAACGACTTTTTTTATAACAGCAAATAGAAGTGCTGACTTATTGTTGTCTCTTTCTAATGTTACAAGTATTCTAGTGTTGCCCAAATAATAAATAAAGTTATAAATTATTGTAAAACAATAAAGTTACCTTGTTTCGGTGTTTATCAAAAAATCGGCATTTTTAGAGCCAAAATCGGCAAATCGGCACTTTGATAAATTTAAGGCGAAAAATCTGCAAAATACCGATAAATCGTCAAATATGGCAGGCCTGGCTGCCAGGTTTTAATACTATGTTTACACGGAGCCCAATATTCTTGCTTCGCTCTCTTTTCATGATTCACAGCTCAATCACGACCGAATCAACGTGCTTCGCCATATAAATTCTTGAGAGCGAAGCATTTTGTTTTGTGACGATTCAGCTTGAATCTACTTGCGAAGCATGAAAAATTTCTGTCTTCCCTAATTTTTATCGCAAGTTTATCTGAACTAGCTATATATAAACAAAAAAAGTAAACCAATATTAAAAGTGCTGTGTGAATATGTGTTAATATAAAAACAAATAATTATATTATAATTTAAAATTTTATTAATTACAAACACTAAAAATGAAACGAAAAACAAAATTTTAGAACAGAAGTCAATGTGAAGCATATAGTATGTGTCGTGGAAACGGCATGCTTCGCAATCATGATTCAGAGAGCGAAGCAAGTGCTTCACATTGCCGTGTAAACATGCTATAATTCACCAAAAGGTAGCTAGATTTTATAAATTATATGGCAACTTCTATTACGAAATCAATAATGAATATCAGCACCATGGCGAAATAATACAGGTGAACGCACGGGCGAAAAAGCTCATCAGCTGTATACATTACAGTTGTCAAAAAAATTTGTCAAAAATAAATAATTTGTTAAATTTTTTTAATTTAATTTTTTTTTTTTTGATTGCTTATAGAAAACAAACAATTGAAATTCCTAGAGAAAACTACCACAACATGGAACCGTATTTGCAGTTCCTGATGTGTATAATCAAAATATGCGTAAAAAGATAGTGAAATTATTGTTAACACATTTATAATTCCTTGGTTTTTTTTTGTTGGATGATTATGTTAGTCTTCAAATGGTGAACGTGCAAGAATGGAACGATGCATGTGATTTGGGCAAACTAGTGGTACAAAAGAATTTTGGTCACTTTTCCTGTATTTTTATTTATTTATGTAACTTAAATTTGATAATTTTCTTATTCTGATAATTACAACCACTTTTTTTCATCAAATATATTTTTTTATTTTGTTTGTTTTTTTACAATATTTTTTTGACAACATACATAATTTTGTAGCAACAAATTGCCTGTTGTTTTTTGTGTTGTTGGATTGTTGTAGCCGTGCAGTCACGTGTATTAATTCGCCTTGATCAGCACTTTTTCTTTTTTAATTTTGAGAGAGGATTTTCAAGTTAACAAACTAATGTCAAAGACAATAAATATACTAAGATGTTTCACTGCTGTACATTCTACATCCAGTGCATATTTTGTTGATGGACGTACTGCTACTGCCACTTTAAGAGTAATTTACAAAGAGAGTTTATTATTCTCAGCAAACTTGTTACTCTCATCTCACATTAATTCATTGGTATATACGTGCATACGAGTGTGTATATATTTACATTATAAAATATCCAAAATAAACTAATGTTACCGATTGTGTATTTGTATGGTAACAATATGTGTTTTGTTGTTGTATAAAATAAATAACATCGATTTACACCGAATATTAACTTCATTTATTATCAATATGAAAATTTATTGTTCGGAACCTTTATGATTTTAATTTACTTTACTTTTTTAGTTACTGAATGAATTTTGTTCCTGTCTTTTTCTCTTATTGATTCAATAGAGTTCTTATTTAATCAATTTGGCTTAAGACTTTCAAGTTTTCTATACAAAATTTGGATAATATCCGCTAATGAGCTAAAATAGCAGTAGTGAAATGGCCATATGAATATACTTTCTACGCAGTAACACATTTCAATTTCTACTTTTAAATAAAAAATGTTTCATGAGAATATCATAAAATATTTATATTTGAAGCAATCAAGCACAAATAATGTAAATTAAATTCATTTATTATCTAAATTTAATTACTACATACCAGACCTGGGGCATGTCAATTACATTTTGTAATTAATTACACATGCAATCACTCAATTACATGTAATTGTAATTGAATTTTTCAATTACAATTACATTTCATATTTGTAATTGAAATCGATTTTAGGGACAATACTCAAATTATTAAAAAAAGTACTATTTTATTTTTCAAAAAGTTGAATATGTCTAAAAAAGAACCAACTACACAATTATAACTCAATATCATATCCACAGCATTTATTCCTTTTTAAAGGGACCTGATTGAAAAAGAAAAATAAGTGCCGACTACTGGAACACTTGCCCTACCTAAATTAAAAGCGAAGAACATCTACTGTTTTAAAAAACCACAACAACAAATAATACATACAAATTTAAAGCAGGAAAACAATTGGTCGAACGAAATACCAAACGAAAATCATAATTTTATGATACCAGAAAACATCAAAAATTCCTTTCTTAGGTATAATTGCAAATTATTACCCTTAATCCTTACTTTTTATAACACCACTTATTGCACATTTTTATTAATGAGTCATTAATATGACCAAAGACAATATATTTATAAAGATGTTGCAGTTTGTACATTTAAAAAATCAAAAATTATGAGCAGTTTTATGGAAGCGGAGTAAGAAACAAGAGGGAAGATGTTCTGTGAGCGAAACCAAAACTCAAGAGAGCACAATATTAGTTTTGTAAACATGACACATTCATACACACATGCGTATAAAAATGAGTGTGGATGTTCATAAGAAATGTTTTGGTAAAGCGGGTATTAGACGATCAAACTTGGCCTATGAGTACGGCCTGCTGAGAGAGAGTGTTTTGCTATTACACGATCATGCCAAGTTTGTCAAACATCAGTGCGCAAGCAGATTCTGAATAGTAAAGTTCGTATTTGTGATAGCGCGTGAATTAGTTGCAATATGTTTATTTTATTTTACAAATTCAATTGTTGCATTTAGTTGTACTTTTATTTTAAATTTTTCTAAAAGAATTTTTAGACTTTTGTTTTAATTTTCTATTATTACAAACATCACTTTTATTTGCCAGAATTCCGGCAAACTTTCATATACTTTAATAAATTCTTTTAAAACGCGCATTAAATAACTTTATTCACTTATTTCAAAAAGAAATACACAATTTTATTGTTTGTTTTTTTTTTTAAATGAAGATCTTATTTTGATATAAACAGAAGAAGGTAAAACTTAAAACTTAACTTACTTTATTTGTGCTTGATTCCTTCAAATATAAATATTTCATGAAATATTTATTATTTTAAACTAAACTAATAAATGAAATGTATTACTGCGGGGAAAGCATATATGAAACACGAATAAAGTAAATTAAATTTTAAAAGATTCCGAAAAATACAATTTCATACTTAAAACTTAACTTACAAATTAAATTAAATTATGTTTATTTATATTCAAACTTGCATTATAATAAAAAATTCGTTAACTTATTGTATTGCATTTTCGTATAAGAGCGGTAATGAACTTATAAAAATATGAGTGCAATATCATTTATTTAAAATAAAGCAACTGTTAAATAGTTAATTTTTTTGTTTTACTTTTAACCTAGCAATTAATAAAAATTTCAATGTTATATAATTTACCTATTACTTCTTCTTTTTCATCCAGCGCCGCTGTCAAACACGAAATTTACTCTATTACACGAGTTTGATGGCTTGTCATCAGGCAGAACTCACAGCCGAAGTTTGATCGTCTAAAGCGGCTAAAGCCATTAAACTCGTGTAATAGGGTAAATTTCGTGTTTGTCAGCGGCGCTGGATGAAAATCAAAAAAAAATTTTTTTTGATATTTTGTGTTTGCCATCATGCCATTATAGTGTGTTGGTCAAAGTAAGTCAAGTGTAAATTTCATTTCTGTTTTTGGAAGCGAACGGTGAAGATGGCATGGCTAGAGCGCACGAGTTAAATATAAAGCGAATGAAGATAATATGTTTTGAGAAATTATTAGAATTAACAGGAAAATTATATTACATAAAAATTCTTAATTATTAGGTTAAAAGTAAAATACAAAAATTAATAATTTTAAAGTTGCTTTACTTTAAATAATTGATATTGCACTTATGTTTTTATAATTTCATTACCGATTTTTTTACGAAAATGCAATACAATAAGTTAGTGAATTTTTTAAAATAATGTACGTTTGAATATAAATAAATATAATTTAATTTTAAGTTTAGCTTTACGTTTTATCTTCTTCTGTTAATATGAAAATAAAATCTTAATAAAAAAATAAAACAAATAAGCAATTAAATAGTTTATTTCTTTTTGATATAACTAAATTAAGAATTTATTAAAGTATAAAAAAAAAATTTAGAAACAAATGCAACAAAACATATTGCAACTAATTCATGCGCTTTCACAAATACGAACTTTACTATTCAGAATCTCCTTGCGCACTGATGTTTGACAAACTTGGCATGATCGTGTAATAGCAAAACATTCTCTCTCATCAGGCCGTGCTCACAGGCGAAGTTTGAAAGTATTGAGAGACAAAACACACATTTAACATATAGAAACTTATATACATACATACATTCTTTCATATATAGATATAAAGAAGAATGTCGTTGATAAAATTTTATTTCTGAATTCTATTTTTTCCTACTTATTTAAAAATTGTTTGTAAAATTCACTTAAAAACGAAATTATATGACTGCTCTCGTTATTGTTGGGTAATATATTTTTTATTTGCTTTTTTTTAAATATGCATAATCGCACCGAACTTATGAAGCCCTAAATTACGTAGTAATATTTTTAAGCATTTATTCTTGTGGATACTTAATATGTTTTTTTTATGAAATTTCAAACAATGGCAATAAAATAAGGCACTTATTTATGTATATTTATTATTTAATTTTTTGTGAAGTTTATTTAACCTATGTGCATATACCGATTAATATGTATATAAACCTCAATATGAATTTGATAGCTAAATTTATAAATTAAAATTGTCAAACAAAATAAATTTCTGGCGCGTTAAAATTCTGTACTTGTTACTTTGCACTCATGTGTCTCCAATGAGCAAAGTTTTTTTTTTTTTTTTTTAAGAGAAGTAGCACTCAGGCATTACTACCGACTAAGTTTTTAACCATGCTACATTCTTTAGGAAAGGGATAGATGAGAGAGAAGATAGGTGGTAAAAGGAGATTAATATAGCCATTTTATTAATTATTTTACTTTGCCGGCGAATATGCTACGAAGAAGTACCGACGAAGGAGGCTGCATGTTTTTATTAATTCTGATTATGTATTTATACCATTAAACAGAAAAAACATTTTTATTTTTTTCGACTGCCGCAAGGGTTGAACCCAGGGCAGCCAGATTTGTATTCAGCATGCTTACCTTCTAGACTACAGCAGCCTCAAATGCTTTCTTAGCAACATAAGTATAAGCAAATTCGGAATTTCCAACCTGTTTTTGTGACAAGCGTTATTCTCGTCAAACCAGACATAATCACCCCTATCGTGAACAAAATGTGAAATTTTTGTTCCCATGAAAGGAAAATTGCTATCGTGAGTTTCATGGGAACGTTTGTTCAATTCGTACTGAATACAAATTAGAAAGAAAATATAAATAGGGGAAAAAATATTCCAAATTTTCTATAACTTTAAAAAAATTTGGAATATAAATGTTAATGATTGGTGCTATTGTGTAGTTGCAAGAGGAGGAGATACTACAACAAAGAACAATTTAATTTTAAGAACGTGACGTGCAAGACGCTTAAAAGACCTTGAAGTTACCATAGACACAAAAGCTCCAATCAATGGACCCAAGGGGTTGTCGCAACACGGCTGCCTGTCTAACCTACCCTAGACATTGCTACTGACCCATTTCAATAAAATAAATTTTTGAATCTGATCATATAAAAAATTATTTCTAATAAAAAATCTTCATTAATTTATAACCAATAGATAGATTTCTTTGTTTTGCATCTTGACGAGCATAATGTCAGTCTGCAGTGCAGTAACTGATGTTGAATTAAAAAATGTGTTATTGATGTAATCTAATTAAAACATATAATAATTCTTGCGAAAAAACCGACTTCAAAACAGATTTCATCTATTTGCCTATAACAGCTCAAGTGTATGGCCACAAAAATTAGGTTACATTAACTATTGGAACACACTTATATCTCCAAACTTTATACTTGTTCAACTGTTCAATAGTTTGGCAATATACATCAAATTGCAGCAACTATAGGGTCATTCTTTAATTTCCAAAAGTCAAATTATATACTTGCTGTTGTAGTAGACTTAGCAATCAAGTTCTGTGTAAATTTCAACCGTCCGTCTGTAACGGTTTAACAGTTTGCCCATATACATCAGATTATATCAACTATTTAATTTACAATATAACATTTTTATACGTCTTATTATACCAAATAAAGTAGTAAACAATTTGTCTAAAATTAAGGTTTTTGATATAGTTTTTTTATTTGACCTTTTTAATTATTTATTTTTTAATTTATTATTCAAGCACAAAGTCTTTTATTTTTTCAATATTTCGCTACTCCCTTGTGTAGCATCATCAGGACAAAGAAATCTTTATTTGAACACAAAAAAGTAACAACAAAAAAGTTATAAAAACATTTTTTTTTTCAAACTAACATAAAACAAAAAACATAAAATTATTTTGTCATATAAAAAATTTTTGTAACAAAAAATAAAGTACAATATTATTTCTTATTTATCAAGTGTAAATTAAAAAATAATCAAGGTGTTTGTATACAACGGTTCAAACAAAGCCATATATAACAAATTACATTAATTTTGGGAACACCTTTTAATTTCTAAAAATAAATTATAAGCTTCTTGTTAGAGCGGACTAAGCAAAACATGTCCCTTGTAAATTTCAGCTGTCTGTCTATAACAGTTCAAAAGTCCGGCCACATACACCATATTATATAAACTTTTGGGACACCCGTTTATTTTCAAATCCAAATGTTATACTTGTTGTTATAGAGAGTTAGTGATACAGGTTCTTTGTAAATTTCAATCGTCTGTCTACAACTGTTTAAAAGAATGGCCATATACCAAATTAAATGAACTATTGGTGCACCCTTTAATTTTTAATTTTAAATATCAGCTGTGACTATAACGGCCATAGCAATCGACATTGCGTCAAACTTACAAGCGTTCATCAAAAACGGTTCAGAAGATAGGCCCATATAAGTAAATCTTCATCAATTATGGGACACCCTTTAATTTCTAAATTCAAATTATAAACTCGTTGATATAGCGGATTTAGCAATACAGGTCCCTTTTAAGTTTCAGCGTTCTGTCTATAACGGTTCAAAAGTTTGTTCACATACACAAAATTACATTAACTATTGGAACACCGTTTAACTTACAAATCCAAATTTTATACTTGTTATAGAAAACTTAGCAATACAGGTTCGTGTTAAATTTCAATCCTCTGTCTTCAACTGTTCAAAAGTATGGCCATATACATCAAATTTAATAAACTATTGGCCCACCCTTTAATTTATAATTTTTAATATTAATACTTGTTAATATAACGGCCATAGAAATCGACATTCTGTCCAAGTTGCAAGCGTTTGTCTATAACGGTTCAAAGGATAGACCCATATTACTAAATTTACATCAATTATGGGGGCACCCTTTAATTTTTAGATTTATTTATGTATATTTTTTTGTTTTTGGGAGCTATAGTAATACGCAGTCATTTTAAATCTTACAGAAGTGCCCTTTAAAATTTATTATACACTTAAAAAATATGTATGTTGTATGGGGACACCCTTTAATTTTTAAGATTTTGAGCTGTTTTTAAAACGGGACCAATCTGTAAGCATAATCTATCATATTACCAAAAATTTTCAAAATCGGATCGGAAATGACTGAGTTCTGGAGGCACAAATATAAAAAAAGCAACATTCAGCCGAATTGTATAACCTCCTTCTTTTTTTGAAGTCGGTTAAAAAGTAAAGTAAATTAAAATCGAAAAGGTTCCGAATAATAAATTTTCATTTTGATAATGAATGAATTTAATATTGGCTGTAAATCGATGTTATTTCTTGTATACAACAACAAAACACATATTGTTACCATAAAAATACACAATCGGTAACATTGCTTTACGTTGGTTATTTGGTAATGTAAATATATACACACTCGTATGCACGTATATACAAATGAATTAATGTGAGATGAGAATAACAAGTTTTCTGAGAATAATAATCTCTCTTTGTGATTTTGTGGCAGTAGCAGTACGTCCATCGACAAAATATGCAGTGGCTGTAGAATGTACGGCAGTGAAACATTTTAGTATATTTATAGTCTTTGATATGACCCTCGCTTGAATTTACAAGGAACTCCACTACTTACCAATAATCATAAAAAAAACTGCAATGGTAGACTTAACTTTCAAAAAAATATTATTATATTTGGTCTATCGTAACATGTACTATTTTGCCTTCCGTACACGCAATTATTTTCATTTTTCCATGTACTTTTTTTTCAACCGCGAAGTTATTTTAATTTTTCAAACGAACCACTGTTACTATCAAAAGGAGCACGAGCAAAAGAGCAGCTCTTTTGGCTCAATGCGCAGAGAAAAAAAGCCAAAAATAATTTTGAATGGGCATGGCTCAAGGAGCAGCGCATGAAAAGAAGGAGCAAGCGCAATGCGCATAAAACATTGGCTTTTTTTCTGCTTTGCTCTTTTGCGCATAGCTTAAAAAAGAGTGCGTAAAGAGCAGAAGAGCGAGCCAATCTAAACCCCGCTAATTGCTTCGCTGCAAAAAGAAGTACCCTACAATTAATGCAAATATGGTACGTTTTAAAAATATCTGACACTCTTGAAAAAAAAAAACGTGAAAACCGCAAGCTTTGAAGAATCAATAAACATTTACCATTAAAACAAAAAGAAAAATGGACGCGACTAGATAAATAGCTACAAAAGACTCTAGTAGATATTATATGGATATGTTTGGGGAACTAGACAAAGATCATCAAAAAGAAATAGTTGATTTTGCACGAAATATTGAAATTGTCCGATGAAGTATCTCACAATGATGTTCTGACAACGTCTAGTAACGCAAAATGCAAGTAATTTTCACAATTGTAAGTCTTAAAACATTTTTTTTAATTTGAACATTACTTTTAAAAATTACAAACAAATAAAATTCGCAACAGCAATGTTTCATTTGTAAAAGTGGCATCTGTGGTCGAAAATAGATACAAACTACATGGAAAAGAAAATAAAAGAATATTTTGATTCAACTTATGAAAATGAATGCGAAAATTTCACCTGGTGAAAGAAGCATGAAAAGGTAAATCACTTAAATTCGCTTTCAGCATCTATGAGAAAATTCGTATTCGCCTCAAATTATGAGGAGTGATTTGAAAGTTTAAATATTGTGTTTTTGAAACTCAAATTATTTCTCTACTTGTAGGAGTTCCCCAAGGTAGCTAAACTAGCATCATCTATATTAAGCCTCCTCTGAAGAATCATTTTCTAGTGGAGGATCACCAATAAACGCAAAAAGATCAAAATTAAATGCCTTCACAATAGCAAAGTATTGTTTGCACCTGATAACTATGAACTATTTAACCAGTCTGCTCCTTAGACCTAATAATTAAAGTTACAAATACTATTAAAAAAATTGTTATAAAATTTAATTAAAAAAACAAAATCTTGTACATTTTAAGGTCTAAAAACACAAACCAAACAAGTAAGAGTGCTATATTCGGCTATGCTGAATCTTATATACCATTCACCAAATATTGGGGTGACAGAGAATTAAAAAATTTTGGTAATGCATATATATAATTTTATATAAAAAATATGACATAGGCTCTTGATGGGTTAGGGAATTTTTTAAAATTTTCGTATTTCCTTAAAGATCTCTTCAAAAGCTTTATTGATATTTAAAAAAATTTGAAAATTTCAGAGCCCCGTAACTCGGAGCGCCAAATTTTTCACTTAATGTTTTATTCTTATTTTTTAATTCTCTATCGCCCCATATATTTATTTTTTTATTGGAGTTACTTTATTGTTCCAAGTGACATGAAAAATGAAAAACGTGGTGTAGGCGTGGTGTTTTGCCTGCTGCCTCGAAAGACATGGACCGATAATGCTGATTTCCAATAGCACCTTTTTTCGACCGTTTATCCGATCGATTGTATATGTATTTTTTTTTTGTGATAATTATTCCAAAAAATAACTTGTTACGCCCCTAATTTCAGTAGAGTGTGCAACAACACCTGTACAAATGCGTCAATTTAGTTAATAAGAATAACGCTGAAAGATTAAAATGTTATTAATATTAATAATTAACTAATAACAACAAAAACGCTGTTAAATTATTCACCTTTCAAATTAATATTTCTTTGTGTCACTTTTCTTTTGATCAATCGCCTATAAATCAGGGTTTAAGTTGCTTGCTTAAAAATAGCAACAGCACTAAAATCTTTTCTTTGCTTACATGTTTTTCACCAAATAAAAAAACTAAATTTCCCAGCATTTGCAAATCATTTCATTATAAACGAAGCAACAGCAAAAAGCAAATGCAAAAAAAGAGAACGAAACACATATGCTTAAGCTGACTATGTATTTCTTTCTGAAGCAATGGATTTGTTTTGAAACGTTTTGCGTTTAGGTGTTTGTCAATCATTACAGCTTCACGATGCATGCCCATTGATCTTTTAAAAGAAATTTATGTTATTTCATATACCTAATTGAAAAAACTACTTAAATAATTAATCCGTTGTTGCGTTTTTTTCTTTCGGCTGTTTAGAAAACCAGTTTGTATAATAACAGATTGAAAGTCTATTTTTTCATCGAACTCACTATTTTTAATTGAAAATTAATTTAAATAAAATATCTTAGAAATATACAAAATATAAAAACAAATCAAAAGACTTTATTTGTTATAATTAATTGTAATTATTTATGTAATTCAAGGTTATAATTTCATGTGGTTTTAATAAATAAATTTACAAGTTCGATGCTTACACGAGGGCAGCAAAAAAGGAAGAGAGTTTTAAAAAAGGAAGTTACAAAAAAATGTCAAAATAGGATAAATAGAAAATAATAAGAAACAAATTATCGATAATAAAGATAAAGATCTGAGAATGTAAATGACACTTAACAATTATCACAGAGCTCCTTCTAAATGGGGAATCTGCCACCGATATTTTCCCTTCTTATCCTATCCAGTTCACACTTTCCACGTGAGGTTTCTTCTACTCTTATTTTTGTTGTTGTTTCTTCGGGTTTGTTAATTTCTTCGTGGTCCCAACTCAAAGTCGCTATCTCCGCTCGAATGTGCAGTCACGTTCATGATCTCATGGGCCCCTATGCAAGCAGTGAGGTCCATGCGAGGGTTGATGAAGGGCCCTTATGGGACCCTCCACCAGAGCCAGATCCGTGTAAATCGGTAATATTACATCCGAACCTGCACCGCCAACTTAATGGTGACAAGCCTTGAACGTACTTTCAGATTTGCTAAGTTTTAACAGGACGGAGGCAGCTGTGGCATTAGCCTGGAAGCCATTTTTGCAGAATTTTACTTCTGCATACTCCGGTTCCAGAATACCACAGCGATAGTATAGAAATTTAAAAATAGCAATATTGCATTGTACTTATTAAGGTGATTAAAAATTAAAAACGATTCGTTGTTTTTTAGTGTGAAACTTCTGTGATTCACATTTAAGTCATCTTATGTTTTGATTCGATTCGTAACTCATTTTTGTAATGCGTGATTTGTTTCGAAAACTTCGGCACAAAACAAATCGTGACATGAAAAAAACGAATAATTCAAAAGTTGTTTTAAATGCATTTATGCAAATCTCTAGTGACTAATTTGTTTTAGTGAGAGCTATGTTTTGACATTTATATTTACACTGAAATTCTGTGTTTAGAAGTAGTGTGCACTAAAACAGAACTTTCAAAACATTTGTGCAGCTCTTCAGTAATTACTTTACTTATTTCTTTAGTAATAACTCATATAAAAGTTCTTAAAAAATTTATAATGAATAAATATGTCTACTACTACAATGAGGTAAAAATTTCTTATTTTTGTGTGGTCATTTTGGAATTTTACGTTTTAGTTTTATACTTTTTAAAAACACAGCCAATACCAAAAATTTATTTTTAGTTTGACTAAAGTGAATAAACGGTATTCAAATCGCTTTATTTATAATCAGTCCAAAAATAACTCCAATTGGTTTGTATATTTGTGACTTATTAAAAAGATTTGTATCCAGAATTTCAGTCAAGAACGTTTTTAATGAACAAATAAATTTTAGTTGGATGAATATAAATTATTTGTCACCTATAGGCTTTATTAATGAAGATCCTCCAAATTTTAATTTAAATAGTTCCTTATGTCCTTCTTTTTAAATGAAAAGCACGCCTGGCACGCACAGAGGTTAATGTCTTTTTGTTTGGTTGTTTAATTTTTTGTTTAAGTTTGAGTTTTAGTATTAGTCATAAGTTTATTTAAGAGATTTACTCTCATATTATGTTAGCTTCGGGAGCAAGAGCATATTTTCTTTTTCAAAGCTTTTATTCTATGTAATAATTATTTCATTTTTATGTTTAAGTATGGTACTGTATTTAATTATTGTTATTAAGATTATACTTTACAGTCTTAAGTTTTCTTTCTTTAAACTGTTGTTCGTTCTTTTATGGTATTTAAAAAAAGGCTCAATAAATTAATAACAAATTACAAATTGACTAAAGTGAATAAAAGTTAACATTTAGCTAATTCGTACTTAAAAGGCAAGTTATAATAATGGGCCTTTGACAAATTTAATTATTTGTTACTCAGATTTTATTTTAATTATAGATTTCGCAATAATTTTGTGTTAATATCATTTCTAACTACACCGGGTACGCTACTGTTTTCCTAAAAAATGTTGCATTAGATACTAGATATGCTTTTTTATTCCTTATATCATAGGTAAGTCTCGATTACATTATTTGGCGTTTATAACATTTATTACCTCTCATGCTATATAAATAATATCGAAATATTTAGCTATTTTAAAGACCTTACCAATTAAAACATTCGTAATTTCAATAGTTAAATTGTATTACTCTTAAGTTGACGATTTCCTTATCCTTCGAAAAATAAAGTCGGCGCCTTTTATTATTTATATATAAATATATGTGGTTGTTTTATTGTGAATATTCCAAAGCTAAACACTACACTTAAAGTAAAAGTATTTCTATATATTAAAATAAGTTGTTAGAATTATTTTCTATGATGTAATATGTTCTGATATTTGTATATTCATTTTTTAATACTGGATAATAAAACTTAAGCTTTTTCGAAAACAAAACGATTATGAAGCTTAAAAAATATTTAGTGATAATTTACTAAATGTTAAGATATTCATTAGCACTGAATGATAAATAATGCCGATTTTTAGGCTTGCGATTATAGTTAATAATGGCAATATATTTAATCAAAAGCTATTTTACGCGTAAATGATGTAAGAGATGAAATTTCGCTTGGATTTGAGTCGGAGGGTAAATTACTAAATTCAATTTCTTCATTATTAGCTGCTGCCACGATGTTCTCATTTGACTGTGAGGTTCCGTTTGAATTGTTACAAGGCCACTGCTTGTGGCTTGGCGCATATAAGATTAACAAAGCAAAGATATAAATATTCCACATACCATAGACGCCGGTCAAAAATGCTGAAGTCAATTGAATTTCAATATCATCGTCCCATTTCCAGTGACCCTCTGCCACTTGACCCATTATAAAGCCGATAACAGTTAGAGCTGCACATAATAATGTGGCCAACATAAGAAATTTAAAACGATAAATCAGACCTAAAATATAATAAATGTTAGCTTTTTTAATAGAATTCTATAACCATTTTAATTTACCTTCATAATGCAAGCGCCTAGCTTGTGACATTGAGGGCAATGATGTCCTCTTAGCACCAATATTCCGAAAAACTTTACCCACCATAAAGCATAAAAACAGAAAATAAATAGCTGCGGATATGCCTGCCAAAATTATAAAACTTAATGCAATTTTAGCACCAATTGGTGTAGCCCAAATTGAATAGAATGGATTACGCAATTGAACGCCTCTCTCGCATATATCGAATATAAACAAAGAAAGGCACCCCACCACAACTGCTGACAAATGTTTCCAGTATCGTGAACGTATTGAATTCTTTTGTGGTGATTCAATAATTAGCATGTGCTCACCAGCAAATACCAACCAAAATGACAATAACATGGCATAAAAAATACCTTGTCGAATATCGCTCAGTAGAAGCATATACGGCATTTCTATACTCAATGTTAAAAACTCAAGAGGAAGATTCAAGAAAGTTAATGCTCCACCTAAATAAATGAGCATATACTCCAATAGAGCAGGTGATCTCTGTAGTATGTGTACACGTCGCCAAAACCAAATCATAATGGCAACAATGAAGGGGAAAAGTGTTGTTTTTAAAGACAGCCAGACTTTAGTAAAACCACCATTTTGATAAATAGCTGTCAGCGTCAAGTCATGCATATGGCCAATATTCAAATTCATCTTCATGTCGGTATCTATAGGAAATCGCAAATTTAGTAGATAATAATCATGGTGTAGTGAACCAAGTTCGAATAGAGGTATCATTTCGCACGAATACAACGTTTCCTGTTGGCTTTTGTGCACTGGATGACAGTCTAAATATCTTTGTTCAATAGAATGAGCATACAATTTCCAGTCACTGGGATGATCCTCTTTATTTCGATAAGCTAAGCGTGTATCAATCGTCAGTTTCAGATCCTTTGGGGGTTCCAGTAGGGTTCCATCCGAAACATACGCTAAGTCTACTTGTAGCACTCCAATTAAATTTTGCTGCCACCTGGAGTAATCCAACTCCTTCTCATCTCTTGGCAGAGGCATTTGAAACAAGTAAACGATTCCATTGGCCAGTTTTGTATCGTGCTTTTCGATGTCATCCTGCGAAATCGAAAAGCATTTTCCAGTACCTCGAGCATACAGCCAAAATGATGTATCATTTTGACGCTCTTTTTGATCTCGGCATACCGTACCTATCATACTTTGATGCCCGGCCGGTAATGGAGCAAAAAGTCCACCCAACAGAAAGCAAGCCACTTGGCATAACAACAATAAAATCACCAATATGGACAACTTGCGTCCACTCAAATTCTCCAGTATTGTTCCAGACATTTTTTTATTGTTTAAGAATTATTGATATTTATTTACATTCACTGCATTTATCACTTTGACACTTATTCATTTAATTTAAAAAATTTTTACTTTGTAAATTTTTTAAACTTTAAAGCTGCCGTCTTTGTGTATTGAGTACAGAGACCTGCGCCTGTTGGCTGTAAGCCGGCTGAGTCGCGCCGCTGATAATTTTTCCTAACAGCCGTCGCCGGCGAAAATTGGCGGCTCTGATCAGCTGAGGCTCCCGCCAAAAAATTACAAATTATTATAACTATAAAAATATAGGGAAAAGTTCGAGTTCACACGGTGATACACTGGAAAAATATGAATATGAGAAAGACATAAATAAATATGAGAACATATTAAACAAAGTAGAAGTTGAAAAAGAAACAAAAATTGTGTTAACTAAAATGCAGTGTGGTGGCTCTCAGGTTTGGAACTATTTCGGCCAAATAGTCACTGCCAATAAACCTACATTAAAAATTTCCATTTTTGTTAAGAGTGTTCGAAAGAAAGGAACAAATCTAGTTTACGGGCACCGCACCAAAATTAAAAAAAGTTGACTACGGGGTGCAAAATGCAATTTTAAGCAAAAAATATAAAGTGAAAAAATTGGCGGCAACCCTTAGTTTCGGAGTTACGGACCTCCGAAGTTTTTGTATCTAATAAGGCACATATCGAATATTCGATGGTAGGATGGGACAATATGGGTATCATTGAAAAGGGAATTTAAGGGCCTATTCAATTAAATAAAAGTAAAAATAAAAAAAAATCAGGTAAGGCTCCAAAAAAACTATTTTTTCCATATAAACATAACTTTACTCAAAAACGAAAGAATTTTCTCCTCTATGGTATAAGCAACAGCGGCTTTGCTTTCTAAAGGCTTCCTGCGTAGCCGATCTTCGGCCGGACCACAGGATTTTCTCCTCTATGGTATAACCAACAGCGGCTTCGCTTTCTAAAGGTTTCTTGCGTAGCCGGCCTTCGGCCGGGCGCAAAGATTTTCTCCTCTATGGTATAACCAACAGCGGCTTCGCTTTCTAAAGGTTTTTTGCGTAGCCGGCCTTCGGCCGGACCACAGGATTTTCTCCTCTATGGTATAACCAACAGCGGCTTTCTAAAGGTTTCTTACGTAGCCGGCCTTCGGCCGGGCGCAAAGATTTTCTCCTCTATGGTATAACCAACAGCGGCTTCGCTTTCTAAAGGTTTTTTGCGTAGCCGGCCTTCGGCCGGGCGCAAAGATTTTCTCCTCTGTGGTATAACCAACACCGGCTTCGCTTTCTAAAGGTTTTCTGCGTAGCCGGCCTTTGGCCGGACGAAAGGATTTTCTCCTCTATGGTATAACCAATAGCGGCCTCGCTTGCTAAAGGTTTCCGAATAACTTAATTTATTTTGTAAAAAAATGTTTTTCCGCACCAGATTTTTTTATTTAATTATTTTTTCAATTTTTCCTGCTTCAATAAATAGCCTCTTATATTCCCTTTCCAATGATACTCATATTGTCCCATTCCGCCATCAACTACTCGATAAATAACATATTATATATAAAAACTTTGGAGGGCCGTAACTCCGAAACTAAAGGTTGCCGCCAAATTTTTCACTTTACATTTCTTGCTTAAAATTGCATTTTGCACCCCGTAGTCAACTTTTTTTTTATTTTGGAGCGGTGCCAGTAAACTAGATTTAAGCCGAAAGAAACCCCCATGCATTTAAAAGGGTAAGTGGATCAGAACTATTTGAAATGAGCTGTATCCATAGAAGACTTAATTTTGACGCACATGACCTTATCTATTAAACGGTTAAAACCAGTGTTTAAATTGCTAGCTTAAAAATAGCAACAGCATTAAAATCTTTGCTTGGCTTACATGTTTTTAAGTAAATAAGAAAACTAAATGCCTCAGCATTTACAAAATATTTCATTATAAACGAAGCAACAGCAAAAAACGTAAAGAAACGCATTTGCTTAAGCTGACTTTGTGTTTCTTTCTGCAGCACAGCATTTATTTTGAAAACGTTTGCTGTTGCTTAAGCAATAAGTTGATGTTTGTTTCATTTGCAGTTTCTTTTAAAGAAAAAAAAAAAAAACAACTACAAAAACAACAAAGTAATAGTGTAATAAAAACAACGTTTTAAAATGTATTTTCTTATGTATAGTAAGTAATAAATACATAAATAAGTCTCCAATTTTAAAAGGGATGAAAAGCATCGTGAACAAATTATTGTTCCCATGAAATTTTTATTCCCCATGAAGGGAAAATTACTATCGTGAATTTCATGGGAACGTTTGTACCCGCTACCAATTCGTAATAAATACAAATTAGAAAGAAAAAAATATAAATAGGGGAAAAAATATTTGTTTTGCAGTAATGGACAAAATACTAGTTTAATATATTTTGACGATTTTTTCTACTTTTTAAAAGTTAAAAGTCGCTATGCATAAGAATTCAGAATATATATAACTTATGGGGTCGCAAATGGATATTGTAGAAATTACACACAGTATAACAAACTTCAAGGTATAAAAAAACTTTAAAAACAAATTTATAAAAACTAAAATAAAAATTCAAAAACGACTGTTTTTAAACCGATCGATTTTTATCCTATGCGTGATAGTTATTTAATAAGAAAGGAAAGGTTAACAACACACATGTACATCCAAAGCACTAAGCATACAGAGGTGAAACCAAGGCAGATTTATTTTACTAGGTAATATCGGCTCTATAACAAATACAACATTGACAAAAACAACATGCCTTTTTATTGTTGTTTTGTGGGTTGGAAACGTCAAAAACACAAAGAAAAATAAAGATAATTGCTATCAATACACATGCTTGCTTTGTCTCGCAAACGCTTGTTGTTAGTGTTTTTTTGAAATTCGTAAACAAACAAAGGAAAATACAAAAACTTTTGACATTTCCAACTACAAACCAGCTGGGCGGACGACACTACCTAGTAAAATAAATCTGCCTTGGGTGAAACCCTTGGCATATGAAAATAATATAATCAGGTTTTCTGCAGGTTCTCAAGAAAGAGATAAATATAGTGCTATATTGTTATGAACAAGGCATAATAAACAAAACAAAAATTAGATATTTTACAAGAAAACATACAGCACAAAAAGTTTTTGCCACAAAAAAAAAAAAAAAATAAATATTGTTTATTCGCGTAAATAAAGAAATCATTTACGAAGCATTTTTAATTTGTAAAAAATGTGATATGTTGTGGTCTTACAAGATAAAAGAAGTGAAAAAGTCTTTAAATCTTCAGTGTTTTTTAATGCAGAAATTGTGATCTGTGGCAGAAATGCAGTGTCATTTTTTGTAGACGTGTTAAAAATAAAAACTATAACTTTTTCGTCAAATGATTAATATAAATATAACTTGATGAAATAAAAACATATAAATATCAATTTTTTTTTTTTTGATTTTATAAATTTTCATAAAACCCACCCTTATTTTTGCCTATAATAAAACATTTAATTTTTTCTTGTGCCAGAAACACAAATCAAAACAAAATTGAAGTCGATAGGATGTCAAGAAAGAGATGCATAGAAAAAACAAGACGAGTATAGTCTCGTGACACCTCTGTATAATCGGTGTCCAAAGTATATCCAAGGCAGATTTATTTTACTAGGTAGTAGCGGTAATACAACAAATACAAAATTAACAAAAACAACATGTCTTTTTATTGTTGTTTTGTGCGTTGGAGACGTCAAAAACAAAAAGAGAAATAAAAGATAATTGCTTTCAATACACATGCTTGCTTTGTCTCGCAAACGCTTGTTGTTAGTGTTTTTTTGAAATTCGTAAACAAACAAAGGAAGAAACAAAAACTTTTGAGATTTCCAACTAGAAACCAGCTGGGCGGACGACACTACATAGTGAAGAAAATCTGCCTTGAGTATATCTATATCAAGTACACGTATACAACAAATACAACATTAAAACAACAACAGGCATTTTGTTTGTGTAAAATCATGTATTATGTCAAAAACAGTTCACAGATGGCAAAGTGGATAACATCTTATCATTTTTCTAACTAAAAAAAGAATGTCAATTTTACTTAATTATTAATAAAAAAGTAACAGAACTACCTTTTAACGACTATATCAGTGTATATTTAAACAAGTATTGAATAAAATTATGTTAAATGCAATTTGAGCTGAAAAAATGTATTTGTAGATTTTGTTTGCCATCCCTGATAAAACAATAAAAATTAAAAGAAAACGTGAACAAAGAGCAAAATAAAAATTAAAAAAAAAATTTAA
Organism: Gymnosoma rotundatum; assembly: GCA_916610165.2. Taxonomy (NCBI): domain Eukaryota; kingdom Metazoa; phylum Arthropoda; class Insecta; order Diptera; family Tachinidae; genus Gymnosoma; species Gymnosoma rotundatum. The sequence continues at coordinate 59,737,273 of OU744338.1, forward strand.
GCAAATTTTGACCCAAAAACTGATAAACACGCACACAAACAGAACTATCAGCTGAACTCCTGCATGTACTTGTTATAGATATACTTTGTGTGCATCCATAGAGTAGAAATACAACCTTATCACTAAGCATACAGAGGTGAAACCCTTGGCATATGAAAATAATATAATCAGGTTTTCTGCAGGTTCTCAAGAAAGAGACAAATATAGTGCTACATTGTTATGAACAAGGCATAATGAACAAAACAAAAACTAGATATTTTACAAGAAAACATACAGCATAAAAAGTTTTTGCCACAAAAAAAAAATATTGTTTATTCGCGTAAATAAAGAAATCATTTACGAAGTATTTTTAATTTGTAAAAAATGTGATATGTTGTGGTTTTACAAGATAAAAGAAGTGAAAAAGTCTTTAAATCTGCAGTGTTTTTTGAATGCAGAAATTGTGATCTGTGGCAGAAATGCAGTGTCATTTTTTGTGTTAAAAGAAAACTATAACTTTTTCGTCAAACGATTAATATAAATATAACTTGATCAAATAAAAACATATAAATATCACTTTTTTTTTTTAATTTTATAAATTTTCATAAAACCCACCCTTATTTTTGCCTATAATAAAACATTTAATTTTTTCTTGCGGGAGAAACACAAATCAAAACAAAATTAAAGTCGATAGGATGTCAAGAAAGAGAAACATAGAAAAAACGAAACGACTATAGTCTCGTGACACCTCTGTATACTCGGTGACCTTATGGTTGCGGCGACGGATTCCGGGTGTCAGAGAAAAAACAAATAAAATGGGGTGGTGCGACGGATGCGGATTTTTTTTCAAATTTTTTATTACTTGTTTGCTTTTTTTTACTTATATTTTATTGAAATGTATTTTAAAAAATTTATACAATGTACATAAACAATAAAATGAAAAATTATTGTTGTTTATCAATCTTCTTTCTCTTTTTTCCCTAGTCATTCACAAAAAATATTAACAAATAGTATTTTTTGTTAGAAAAACAATAGAACTGTTGCAACATGTTGAAAGAGAAAAAATTTTAAAAGTGAGAGCTTGAGAGAAAACACAATCAAACTAAAATAGATTCTAATTTCATGCGGATTCGTTGAACGTTTTTTATTGTCAAAACTCCATATAAAAAAACAACCGCATCCGCAACTTTGAGGTTGAATATTTACTCATTCATAGGAATGTACATTGTATCTTAAGGCCCAACTATAATGTGCATAAAACAACTTAAGCAAGTTATACAACTGTGCAAATTCATTAAATTATATGTGGTAAACTATAATGTACATAAAGCTAGCTACAGACAACGCCATGTTTCATTTCATTACAGATTGCGTCGTCTAAATTCGTGTTTCAGGTTTCACTTCAGGTTGCAATCCAGTACCTCGTTTCTGTATTTCTCGCATCGTAAAAGTTTTCGCATCAAGAGTGAAACAAAAAATTTCATCGTTTCTCGATTTGCGAGTAAAAAGTGTTTCTGGTTCTTAATGCGAAAACAGACAACACTGATTCTGTTTTTACTGGAATAATTCCAGTACTAGTGTCAAATAAAAACAAAAATTCAAAACAAAGAAATGAATTATCAACCAATATAGAAAAATAGTGAAAGTGTAGAAAAGAGTTAATAAATAAAATAAGTTTTAAATAATATAGCGAAAAAGATGTATAATAGAGTGTGGAGGACATGTAATCAATTAGCTTTTGCTGTTTGGAAATTCTTTCTATTTTCTAAATAAAAAGATATAAAACATAAATAAATGCATAAATACTTATTGATAATACTTTTTTATTATTAATTTAAATTGCTTTTTACCTTTCGGCTGATTTAGACTCCATGTTTACACAAATTTAAAAATATATTTTAAATCTTACTTGTTCTCGCGCTGTTTTGAAATGTGAGTTATTTTGACAGTTCTTGCGTAAAACTTTTCACTAAATATTGGTACAGAAACACTTTTTCTCGCATACTTCCAATAACTGTTGGAAAATAACTTAAATGACATATAGTTCTCGCATTTTAAAGATACAGAAACACTTGTGTGAGAAAACCCATTTTTTGTTTCAATTTACATCGTTTTTCTAAAAATTTACTCGTTTCATGCGAAAACTTTTACGATGCGAGAAATACAGAAACGAGGTACAGGTTTCATAAACATAAAATGTTTTGATATTCTCTGGTTGCATTGAAACAGATTGCATTGTTTGTATAGCTGTTTCATTATTTTATGTGTTTAGTACATTGACAACAAGCAAGCTGTAAACATCTAAGTAATTACGAAAGAACAAAATGAGATGTGAAAAGTGATAAATATAAAAATAAAATTATAAAAGCAGCAGCATTTGAAAAATTAGTAATTAAATATAAAAATATTGATATAAACGCAAGCATTGAAAAAGTTAAAAAAAGGATTCATTTTTGCATCCACTTTTCCGCGCGTTGTTAATGTTATGATATAAAATAACAGACCTGAGAGTGCGTTTATGTTTCATTGTTGGTTTCAGTATTTGTGTCAAAACATGAAACCTGAATGTGAAACGTGTTGCAGAAACAAATTGCGTTGTCTGTAGCCAGAATAAGATAACTTTTCGTCAAGTTTCGGTAAATTTCAGTTCCTTACGCTACGTTTACATTAGACAATGCAGTCATGACAATGAATTAATACGCATTAGTTGTCAAAAATACTGACAATAGCTTCTGTGGTGTAGGCGTCCAGACAATAATTATGACAATTCATTATGAGCACGTTCTCCGATAATTTAAAATAGCTTTAGAGTTTCTTCCTGCTATTTTTCCATTTCTTTTGTTATATGCAAAGAAACAATAAAGCACTTATAAAAAAAATTTCGGCATACGTCAAATCACTGTCTTGTTTACTGTCTTCAAAACAGTAATTCAGACAATTGAAATGTGTACATGTATGTCATGACAGCATTGTCTATTATAAACAGGGGGTTACGCAAGGTACGAAACTGATATCACTTTCTGTACGGAAACAGCTGATTGTGCTTTGTCAAAAGTTGTTTGTATTTTCCTTTGTTTGTTTACGAATTTCAAAAAACACTAACAACAAGCGTTTGAGAAACAGAGCAAGCATTTGTATTGAGAGCAACTATCTTTTATTTCTGTTTGTGTTTTTGACATTTCCAACGCACAAAACAACAATAAAAAGGCATGTTGTTTTTGTCATTGTTGTATTTGTTGTAGAGCCGCTACTACCTAGTAAAATAAATCTGCCTTGCACACATATGTAAACGATATAAAGGGCGGTTTACATAATCACAGAAGTCTTACGACATGTCAAATTTTTGTGCAGAATAGTACCAGTGGGATCGTCTAAACTAAATAAGTAATGAATCTGCACAAATTGAGAGAAAATACGGATGAAAATTTGACAGTCGTATGGCTCTCTTTGTTTTTTGGAAATTTTCAAAAGACAAGTACGAATCATTAGATCAGGGATGTATTTTCTGCAAACAGCTATTTTAGTTTTTTTGTGTTTTACCCATACCAATTGTGTAAACTCAAAAATAATCTGTCGTAAGATTTTTACTCTCAGTTTTAAAATACGGATGGAATTTGATATTTTCTCTTAGATTTTACGTACGTAAAGTCGTACCGTCTAAACCCCCCTTAAGTGATGAACATCGTTGCATTTTTTAGTACGGTTGGCCACAAACACAAAACACAAACTTTTTCAATGTTTTGGCAAACTTTTTTCAGAGTTGCATTAAAGGTAGAAAAAATGTAAACAAACTTTTGCAAAAATAATTTATTTTTTTAAGCGCTCACAAGTCTTTAATTTTTGTTAAATTTACAAAAAAAAATATTGAATCCAAAAGCATAATACCTGCAGAGTCTAATTTTGCAACTGTCACTTAATTCAGTTCTCAATTAAAAGTGCTACATAGAAAATACTTATCCTTTCATTAAAAAAGTTTATACTTGTAATACCCAAACTATTGAGTGTGCCACATAATGACTTATATAGATCAGTAGATGATAAAAATACAATTCATTGTTGGTATTGGAGATTTTCTGAAATACTTTAATTCAGAAGATATTGCCTAACAAACTTTTGCAAACGAAAAAAAAAGATAAAAAGTTTTTTACTTTAAAAACATAAACTATTAGGTGTTCCACATGACAGGTAAATTACTGTTATACTCTTCGATTATGCTGTCAAAGAAAGAATTGTTAAGATTTTCTGGAAGCAGTCCCTTGTCCACACGTAACTGGATGACTTGCTTAAGTTTCACAGAGTCTTTAATTTTTTTAGTTCTACAAGAAAAAGATTTACTTTTAAAACATAATCAATTAAAATTTAAACAACTTAAAATTTTTTGCTGGGTGTATGTACTCTGGATCTAGTAGTAATAAATACAGTTTGTCAAAATATTATTTTGAAATTAAAAATAAAAATTTTATAGCTTGTTTTCCAATTTTAATTAATTTATTACTTTTAATGGAAATATGTAAATAACTAAGAAATGTAAAAATGTATTAGAAAACTAAAACATTTTTAACACTGAAAAATACAATGAATGGACACATAATTTATAAACAGACTGTATTTGAATATGTATTTTATATGATTATAGTTTTTTTATAAACAATATATATATTTGCGACTTCTGAAAAGTCAACAAATATCTACATATAAGTATAGTGGAATTGTTTGCCACAAAAATGCCTTCTAAACTGAATTTATTTACCCACAATACCTATAAACATTTCACACAGAAAGTATATTTGTAGTTTTTAAACACAATAACTCGTTAATTAAATAAACTAACACTTACTTGCCTACTTTATTCATATTCACAAAACTTACCAAATATATATATATATATATATATATATATATATATATATATATATATATATATATATATATGTAGGATTCCCTACGATTACCCTTAATGGAATAATCTTTATTTGTTTAAAAGTATCAATACAAAAACACTTCTTTTAATTTATTTAAAAAGTACTTTATTATCTTGTATTTAGTAGTGTTTAAACATATTATATTCTAGGTGTGTTTTCCGTTTGACTGTCCGCACTCAACTATATATTTGCAATGTCCGTCTCGTTTCACTTTACTTAACTATTGTTTCATTTCGACACTGTCCCCACCAATATTATATCCGTTAATTTGTCCTGTTATCTTTTAGTGTCTGGTCTAGTCGACCGTGGTCGATACCCTACAATCGGCCCTCCTGACGGCAATACGGCTCGGATTGCCATCTCTTCATAAACTCTGCCACCGTAGTTGTCCTGGTTGGCCCCTCATGGTCTCCAACCTTTTGCACCGCATACCTCCCATGTGGTAACTTTTCCACAACCTTGTAAGGACCTAAGAACTTTCCTCTTAACTTTATGCCCGTCCCGTACTGAGTCCGCTTAATGGCGACTAACTCATTCAACTCGTACTCTGTCTCGATTTTTCGTCTGCTATTAAAGGTCTTGCAATTCTCCTTCTGTATTCTCGCTATATTATTCTTAGCTTCCTCCCGAATCTCATCACGTTCATCCATTAACTCTCGTACAACTTCAGCTTCAAAGACTTCTCGCAATTCTGCAAAATCTGGCAACTTCATGTCAACACCAGTTAACAATCTGAAAGGCGAATACTGCGTACTTCTTGTTGTTGTAGAATTTATCAAGCACTGCACACGACGCACATGCTTGTACCAGCTCTTGGGATCTTCGCTACACAATGTTGACATCCGCTGCATCCGCTCTACTTGACCGTTGCCTCGTGGGACACCTGTGGCTATCAGCAAATGTTGAATATTCTCTTCCTTACAATAGCTCTCAAAAACATTCGAAGTAAACGCGGCACCTCTATCTGTAATAATCCGCTTTGGGTTACCGAAAACTGCTGACTGTCTCTCAAGACAATCTATCACCGATCTTGCATCCGTTGATTTCGTTGGATATAGCCAAACGAATTTGGTAAAACCATCAACCACGACAAAAATATAATTGTAACACTTCTTAGTTATCTCCATGGGAATCACGTGATCCACGTGATACGTACTCAAAGCGATATCTTCCTTTTCTATAGGGTTTAGCAAACCTTCCTTTTTACCTGCTTTAGCATCGGTAATAATACACGCCACACTGCCCTTTACCACCTTCTCTACCTTAGGCGCCAATCTTGCTATATAGTACTGCTTTTGAACTAATTCCTGCGTCTTTACTACCCCATAGTGACCCTGGTTATGAGCTAGCTTAATAATCTCTTCCTCCATCTGGACCGGTACTACAACAAGTTCCTTAATTGGATCTTTGAATAGAACACCGTTTTTCAAATAAGAGTCCTCGTAATTTCCATACTCCAATATAGCTCTTATAGCTTTTGTCCACTCGTCGGCCTCTTGAGCCTCTCTCATTCGATGAGTTAAACTACTCTCCGCAATCAAACAAAACATTCGACTCAAGGCGTCCACGTGTTTCATTCTAGTGCCCGGCCTATGTTCGATCTCGTAACAAAAGTCTTGGAGAAACATGGCCCATCTCGATATCCTTGGTGGAACATCCTCTTTGTTCATAGTCATTTTAAAAGCATTACAATCAGTCACAATTTTAAATGGTATCCCTAGTAGATACACTCGCCACTTCTTTAGAGCTTCAATGATGGCCAAAACTTCAAGTTCATAGGAATGATACTTTTCCTCGAACTTTTTGTTCTTCGACTCATGAACTGTACTGGGTGTAACTGCTGATCATCTAAACTCTTCTGCAATAGGATAGCGCCATATCCGTACTTGCTAGCATCAGCATGAACCTCTGTAATAGCATCTGGATCATATAATTTCAACACTGGTGCGTTCACTAAAGCTTCCTTCAACTGTTGGCAGGATATTAACACTTCATCAGTAATTGTAAATGGTACGTTCTTTCGCAACAAATCTGTCAATGGCCTAGCAGTAACCGCATAATTTTCTATAAATTTTCGAAAATACGACGGTAATCCCAAAAACCTCTGAACCATTTTCCGATCGGTGGGGATCGGAAAGTTCTTTATCGCTTTTATCTTCTCTTCCGACGGTTTAATAGACCTATTTTGTATCACATACCCCAGAAAATTAACTTTATTTTGCAATATCTGACACTTACTCCACTTAATTCGAAGACCACATGACTCTGCTTTCTTTAAAACGATTTCAAACTTCTTTAGTCCTTCGATCACATCCATAGAGGGAATAATGATATCGTCCATATAGACTATGATTGTACCATCACGTATCAAATCCATCAACACAGCAGCTATAAACCGCGTAAAAACTGCTGGTGAATTACAAATTCCAAAGGGAACATAAAGAAATTCAAACTGCCCACTACTCGTAACAAAAGACGTAAACTTTCTTGAGGACTTTTTCACAGGAACGTGAAAAAATCCGTTTGTTAAATCCAGTGTAGTATATACTTCAGCCTTCTGTTATTTATCCACGACTTCATCTATCAGCGGCATGGGAAAATGGTCTCGTACAATTTTCTGATTTATTTTTCTGAAATCACAACTCAACCTTTTCGAACCATCTTTTTTTGCCACTAGAACTATTGGTGAAGCATACTCCGATATACTTGGCTGGATAATCTTCTGTTGTAACCATTCTGCAACTTGATCATCTACTATACGCTGGTCGGCAAACGGTATACGTCTAGGACGCTGGTACACTGGTATATCATCTTTTACAATAATCTTCATCTCCACTGGGCTTTTAAAGTCATTTCGAGGCTTATTACTATTGAAACCACTTTGTTAGCAACTTCGTTGGTTAAGTGTGAGAGTTTTAAATCAACTTCCGGTAAGTATTCTTCAGCATTTACACAAATACTTTCAAATTCTTTTAACGAAATATTCTCATCGGACGGTTTTCTAAATGTTGCTTCTCCGTTCTTAATTATCACCTCTGCTTTTTTCATTAAACTGTTTCCTATCATTATGGAGTGAATAGCGTCATTCTCCTTAACGACATAAAAGGTAACGTCAAATTTTAAGCCATCTATTTCAACTTGAGTTTCAAAACGACCCATTGTTACAATCATACTATCGCCAATGCCATACAATTTTACTTTTTCGGGAATAAAATCAACATCACCTATCATTACTAACATATCATTTCTCATGATGCGTACGTCACATCCAGTGTCTATTAATGCTGACCAAATCTTATTTTTAATTACGTCTTTAAAAATTAGTCCTGGACCCTTACGTGTCATATTTGCTTGGCTCCTTTCTGGCTTGAATACTTCTAATTCGGATTGTTTCATCTGACATTCAAAGGAACAATGTCCAAACTTTTGGCATCTAAAACACTTTACTTGTTTTTCCGGACATTCCCTGGCTGAATGTGTAGATGCGCCACACTTATAACATTTTCTGTCGGAATCTCTCACTTTAGGTTTTTCTAATTTAGACTTCTTTTCCGTCACATTAAATTCTCTGCCCTTATTTGTTGATCGGGGGTTATATCTTATTTTTTCATAAACCTGCATCTGTCGCTTAAGTTCACTTATGTTGCTGGCTTGATATAAAACTGTTTTGTTAAACTTCGAATCTGGAATTCCTTCTATAAAATATTCTACAATGCTTTTCTCTTCTAACTCAATATGTTTTCCCAACCCCATTAGAGAATAAAATATTCTATCAAGCTTTCGTTCCGATTTAACTTTCTACTACGTAACTGCCGATGCACTTCAGCTGATGAAAAACAAACACCAAATTCTTTCTGCAAACATCTTTTAAGAGCTGACCAATCCTTAATACCTGATTGACTTCTCACGAACATCCTAGCAGCACCAAGTAACAATTGCTTTGCATACACAAACATCTGTAGTGAACTCCACTTCACGATTTCTGCCATTTCTTCGAACTCTGTAATCCACTGATTAACGTCAGGTGAATTTGTTCCGCTAAACGTGGACAAGCTGTCTTCGACATCCTTGAGGGTGTACATACTTTTTGCTACAGGGACTATTCCTACATCACTGGCGTTAGATCCGGCCGCACTGCCTACAACAGAACCGACTTCACTGGAACAATTATCCACGTCTTCCCTAGCGTCAGAAAAATCAAGTTCGTAATGCCCTAAAAGTCTTGCTTGTAGTTCCGCTTTTAGTCCACGTGTATCTAGTTTTAATTTCTCTAATTCGTCCTTAAGGGCACTTACACTCAACCCCAATATAGTTTGTCTGTCCATTTTTATAAATCAAAATATTTTAATTTACAACAATAATTAAAACCGAAATAAAATATGTAATTTTAAGATAAGTTAAAACAGGTTTAAGTTGCTTTAAGAATATAAAATGTAAATCCAAAAATAAAAAGTTAAGTATTCATTTCAATCAATTATTAAGAAATATAAATTTACGTTAATTTATAAAAAATTCGAAATTGATTCACAAAAAATTCAATAAATGAATTAATCAATTATAAATTTATCCAAAAAAGTTATTAAAATACAAATTCAATATTAAATTTAATTCATAAAAGCAGTCTTCTACTTATCTGCTAACAACTCCTCCGCAGCATACACCATAGGATTTTCTAACTACGCAACCGCAACACAACCGCAAAATACTGCACACCAACTTCTCTGCTCACGCAAAACACACAGCATACACTTAACTAGGCAATACCTGCTGTTTTCTTTCCCTCTTTTCCACCTAGCAACGTAGTTTTTATGCTTTATTGTTTCTGATTATCTTAGTGGACAACATCATGCAAATGTTCTTATATGCACCACAAAACAAAGTTTCTTCTTTTTTTGCTTGGTTCTGTCCTCTTTTTAAAAAAAATAAACCAACAACACAACTAAATTTCCGTAACGTCTTTTTTTTGTTTTTTTTTTGTTTACAAACAATTACTACGCAGAATCAAACGTACTAACAAAATGCACCAACACAAAATTATATAGAACACGATGAGTTTCGTTCTGTTCCAAATCTCTTCTTTTATTAAGCAACAACAAGATCTCTCATCTCTGTTTTGCTCCACAACAACAGCAGTGTTCTCTTCTTTCAACTTTATTCATTGCCGAAGCAAACACAAATAGTTTCATTCCCACTACTTAGTTTTTATACATTGCCGCAGCAAACACAGTTCTACTCTAACTTCTTATTTTTTATACATTGCCGAAGCAAACACAAATGATTCTCCTCTCTCCACTTATTCATCGTTTCATTGCCACAGCAAACACAATTTCATCACGGAATTTTCTGTTCAGTTATCAAAAACAACGATTATATTTTTTGTTGCCTTTGCTTCTCTTGCATCACAATAACAATAACAACATGTTCAACTACATATATTTTTACATTGCCAAAGCAAACTGATTTTTTCTTTTCAAATGCAAATTATTTAACACTCACAAACTCTTAATTCGTTTTGTTCGAATTGTAGCATTTTGACAATGTTTTTGGTGGTGGGTTTTTCTTTCTCTCTGTTCTTACTTTAAAACACAGTCTTTTTTAATTTATGCATTTCACAATGGAATATACTAAATAAATTTCGGTTGAGCCACCATATTGTAGGATTCCCTACGATTACCCTTAATGGGATAATCTTTATTTATTTAAAAGTATCAATACAAAAACACTTCTTTTAATTTATTTAAAAAGTACTTTATTATCTTATATTTAGTGGTGTTTAAACATATTATATTCTAGGTGTGTTTTCCGTTTGACTGTCCGCACTCAACTATATATTTGCAATGTCCGTCTCGTTTCACTTTACTTAACTATTGTTTCATTTCGACACTGTCCCCACCAATATTCTGTCCGTTAATTTGTCCCGTTATCTTTTAGTGTCTGGTCTAGTCGACCGTGGTCGATACCCTACATATATATATAAAAAATATAAAGTAATAAAAAATTTTATAACTTAACTTTTAAATCTATTAGCTTTTAAGCTTTGTCACCACAAAATAACAAACACAGAACACATTAGTTCATCTGGTAAGTGCAGTACCTGTATTTCGGCGCCTAAATATTTAAGAGGTAATACTAAAGTTAAAGTAAACTGTTGTCGAACTGCACTCACCTGATGGATTAATGTGCCAAGTTTACAGTTATTTATAGATAGGTTGCCATATTTGTTCAACAAGGTGAAATTCCTATATCAGCAGAGTGCTGCCAATTTTTTCAATAGAAACTGTAGACAAAAGTACACTATTACCATAAGAGATACAAATACTAATACCGAATTTTTATTCACGCGATTCTTATCTGCACTCCAAAGTTTGTTACGCAATATCTTCTGAATTAAAGTATTTCAGAAAATGTCAAATACCAATTTGGAATTGTATATTTGTCCTCTATCTATTAGTGTATGTCGCTATGTGGCGCATTTTCTAGTTTGGTTTAAATATTTAACAAACTATTTGTACAATTTTAAGAAGATTGTTACGTCATAACTTTTGAATGCAAGTGTTCCAAAAAATGATTTATACCAGTTCTGAATTGTATTTTTTGCCTCTATCGATTGGCATCAGTTATTTTGATGTAAGGCTTTTAGTTTGGATTTTATAACTAAAAAACCATTACACTTAATGACTTTTTGTCTTAGGTGTAGCCCATTTATTTCTAAAATGGCGAAAGTGACAACCAGAAAATCAGATTCTACTAGCCTACAGCTCCCTATATCATTTTTTTATTTTAAAATACATTTACAAATGGCGGGTTTTGGTCGCGTTAAAAATTGCAATATTTTTTCAAAAGTTTGTTTTGTTGTTATCACGTTTAATTCCCGATAACCATTTTCTGTTCAGGTGGAATAAAAATTTCACGAGAACAAAAATTTCACTTCTTATTCACTATAGGGATGATTATTTATCACTAGCTTTTTGTACCAAGCGCTGTCTGGGTCTACTTTTTGGCCTTTCTAGGCATTCTCATAGCAAAAAAAAAAAATTGTAGAAGTCGAAAAAGCAACTGCGGCGATAAAACAATAAAGATCTTAAGCACTTCTATCTATTTTCCAAAAATCCATCCTTACTGGATTTAAATGACGGAAGGCGGATTTGCTCGACAAATTACAACCCTCTAGATATAGTCGTTTGGCCTAAGCGATGATATGACAGTCGTTAAGTTAAGAACAGTTTATATGGGAAATAAATAGTTGTTTTTAACCTTTCTGAAATTTCTACAAATATTTCAAACCCAAAATTAGTCAAATCGGTTCAGCCGTTCTCTAGTTTTAATGAGACTAACATACATATATGAAGATGTTTAATAAAGCGAAAGAAACAAAAGTGACATTCTTACACAGCATAACCATCGAGTGCAGTTTCGAAAACAAAAATTATGAGTTAATACCCAGAGTGTTGCTTCACCAGCTAAACTAGGAAGTCAGTCATCTTTTCAAATTGGGGGTTATTCTGCGTTTCGATTCGGATCGTAAATTTCTCAGTTTGGCAACTTTGGTATTCTGCGTTCCATTCCCGTATTAATTCAATTTGTTTTTCGATTGTATGTATTGTGTGTTACGATCGTAGCTACGTTTTTTCAAGTTGTTTATTTACTAGCGGAAAGTTTTTTCGATTTTTGTTTTTGTAGTTAAAAAAGTGTATAATTAAATAAAATTTGAGTATAAAATGCTACAAATTAATTTTGTCATAATTTTTTTTTAATGTTGTAACTTTAAAACTTTATTTAATTTATTACAGGCTAAAAAACACAACACCTGAGCAGTATGAAAAGCTGGTGAGTTGAATGGCAACGAAGGATTATACTGCGTCTGGATATCATAAGCGTCCCAAGGAAGAAGTACAGGCATATTGGGAAGAAGTTCTAAACGCACTTAACGCAATAGGGCTTAAAAGAATAATTTTAATGTGTAAAAAATAAAAATTTCGCTCCTCACACTGGAATAATTTGGCCACAAATACCGTTTGCTTTGAATTTTTAACCGACTTCAAAATAAGAAGGAGGTTATACAATTCGGCTGAATGTTACTTTTTTATATTTGTGCCTACAGAACTCAGCCATTTCTGTTCCGATTTTGAAAATTTTTGGTAATATGATAGATTATGCTTACAGATTGGTCCCGTTTTAAAAACAGCTCATAATCTTAGAAATTAAAGAGTGTCCCATAATTGATGCAGATTTACTTATATGAGCCTATCTTTTGAACCGTTATTGACAAACGCTTGCAAATTGGACAATATGTCGATTGCTATGGCCGTTATAATAACAAGTATTAATATTAAGAATTATAAATTAAAGGGTGCGCCAATAGTTCATTTAATTTGATGTATATCGCCATACTTTTGAACAGTTGTAGACAAACGCTTGAAATTTACAACGAACCTGAATTGCTAAGTCCGCTATAACAACAAGTATAAAATTTTGATTTGGGAGTTAAAGGGTGTCCCAATAGTTGATGTAATTACAAGCATGTGGCCTAACTTTTGATCCGTTATAGGCAGAATGTTGAAACTTAAAAGGGACCTATATTATTAAGCCAGCTTTATCAACAAGTTTATAATTTGAATTTAGAAATTAAAGGGTGTCCCATAATTACTGTAGATTTACTTATATAGGCCTATCTTTTGAACCGTTATAGACAAACGCTTGTTAATTTGACGCAATGTCGGTTGCTATGGCCGTTATAGTCACAGCTAATAATATTTAAAATTATAAATTGAAGGGTGCACCAATAGTTCATTTGTTGTAGACAGACGATTGAAATTTACAAAGAACCTGTATTACTAACTCCTCTATAACGACAGGTATAAAATTTGGATTTGGAAATAAAAGGGTGCCCCAATAGTTGATGTAATATGGTGTATGTGGCCGGACTTTACAAGCGTGATAGACAGACAGCTGAAATTTACAAGCGACATGTTTTGTTTAGTCCGCTATAGCAAAAAGTTTATAGTTTGAATTTAGAAATAATGTAATTTGTTATATATGGCCGTATTTTTTTTGAACCGTTGTATGCAAACACCTTAATTTTAGACAGAATGTCCACTACTTAATTTGGTATAATAAGAAGTATAAAAATGTTATATTATAAATTAAATACTTGATATAATCTGATGTATATGGGCAAACCGTTGAACCGTTAAAGACAGACAAAACCGATTGCTAAATCTACTACAACAGCAAGTATATAATTTGAATTTGGAAATAAAAAGCTGACCTTATAGTTGCTGTAATTTGATATATTGCCAAACTATTAAACAGTTGAACAAGTATAAAGTTTGGAGATATAAGGGTGTCCCAATATTATTATAACATTTTTAGTTGAAACACCTTTATTAGTACCTTCAGGATAGTCTTCATTACTAATTTTATTCAAGACGTTTTCTTCAATGTCTTTGAAATTATTATCATCAGTTCTATCTGGAATATCTTTACCAGCATTGTATGTTTCTTTTTTAAAACTCGAAAATTTTTCGCAATATCTTCCACATGTCCTTTGACTTCGTAGAGTATTTGATTTATTTAAAACATGCTCGCTTCGTAATAATGTGTAATGAGAGTATACCCGTGATTAGTTTTTACTCTTTTCTTAACAACTAAATACCTTCTGTTCGCAAAAACTCTAGGTTTTCAGTAGCTGCTCGTAGCGCCACTGTCAATCAAAATTGTGAGTTTTCTTCCGTCCTTTGCTGTCCTAACAATGCAGAGCAGGTCGGATCTATTTCCAAAAAAAGCATCTTCATTGAGAGTATTTATTATTTGTTCTTTTTGATTGGGCTGATACATTGTTCGAGAATGTGTGCTATCCAAAACGGTTGTAAAATTAACTTGGCCTTTGATTGTTATTTTCATTTTGTGGAGGTCAAACCCTAGCTGAAGTTCCTAATCCCATCGGTTCAGGTTCTGGCTGCCGTAGCTCCCTATAAATAACTTGTAAGGTATTTTGGTTTCGTCGCGGAAAACGTAAAGAATTTTTGGGCTTTTGGTGACTATTACTCTGATGTGTTGCCCTAATGAACTGAGAAGCGAACTTGCACGAATATTATTTGATTCTAGCTCCTGAGCTTTCGGTAACGCATTTGGTGACAATCAGAACAATATGACAGCCAACGGAGCATTTAATCTAGTAATAAACACTCCTAAAGCATATTTATTACATTAAGCTCCCTAGTTAAGTCTGATTCGAACCAATGAGTCATTATAGTCTTGTTAATGAAAGACGTGAGCTTCTTATGTACTTCATTATAGTATTCAATAATGAAAAAAGAACCCTGTATCATAATACTCATTTCCTGTTCTGTAATGTGTATTGGCCGTTTGTCGGCATCAGCGAAGTCTAATCTGCTAATAATTGCTTCGAAGTTCTGGACTGTACCGTGAATAGTAAGAATGTCTTTTGCATCTTCGACTATTTTGTTTCTTAAAATAGTTAATGCTGCGAAATATTTTCTACTACCCTTTCTATACAACTGCATCAAATTATTTGGGGGTTCCCACCACCTTACAAGGCGTTTTTTCCATCAAAATTCGGTAAAGATTTTACAACATCAAAGGCTTTATCGCATCGAATAGTTTGGTTAATGGTCTGTGTTCTATATTCGATTATTGTATTTGCACTAACTGTCTGTTATACTTGTTAATCAATCTATAGTCTTCTGCAATGGAGCGGTCTGTAAACGAATCAATTCAGAAATTTGGGCAGGAGTAGCCATGGTGGAATCTGAAACACTTCTTTCATTAGTAAAATAAATTTTCTTTCTAAAAAAGATTTTTATAAATTAAAAATAAATGATTTTAAGCCAAAATAATTTTAATTCATTTAAAATATTCATAGTTCAAATAATAATTTAATAAAAATTATACTAATGGATATTGTAGAAATTACACACAGAATGACAATGTTAGATATACCCTTTTCCCACTTTTTGTGGTGAGGGGTATGATAAAGCAAGAAAATAAAATTTTTCTTTTTTTTTAAATCTTTTAGTAATTATTTTCTTTAATATTATAAATTTTTAAGACATTAATTCTGTCTAGTAAAAATTGTATTAGCA
This sequence comes from Gymnosoma rotundatum, assembly GCA_916610165.2. Classification (NCBI taxonomy): domain Eukaryota; kingdom Metazoa; phylum Arthropoda; class Insecta; order Diptera; family Tachinidae; genus Gymnosoma; species Gymnosoma rotundatum. Next base: position 59,753,279 of record OU744338.1, read on the forward strand.
AAAACTTGCAACTCACAATTTTATGCTCTTTTTCGCTCTCTCGTTGCTAGTTTTTTGAGTGCGTGAACACGTTCCGATAACAACTGTTAGTTACTGAACAGAGCTTTAATCTTCTCTTTTTATTTCAAATAAATAAATATGTATAAAGTTGTGTTTTGTCAATTTCATGGTAAACGGCCTATTAAAGAACATTATAAATGTATTGTTACGCCGATTTAAATTCGTTTAATGTGTTATTTTAGAAGATTGACCATTTCAACAACTTTGTTACGATTGGCATACATATAAGCTTTGGCACACCATAACATGTTTATTAACTTTTGATCGTTCTTTTCATCCATTGAAATATCTTCAGAAAGTTGAGGATTAAACCTAGAAGTTAAAGAGTAGTTGATAAAATAAATAGTATAACTAGTGAGCAACTAAAATTTACCTGTAATAAGGAATGCATATTGTACTACACCAAGCACGAGCACGATCAACGACCCTGCCATCTGAAGCTGTTGCTTGATCAACAAGCAAATTACCTTTAATCATAAAAAATTATTTTCGTTTCTTCAATTTATTTAACTACCATTTGCAGGACTTTACCAATTGTGGATATGCCATAAGCCAATTTCGCCGTATCCCAAATACTTTCAGGGCGAAAAACATCAATATCTTTAAGTTCTGTAACAGGAATTAAACCAGTTCCCAATGAAACTACTACAGAGACCTAAAGTTGTATTCAAAAGAGCGATAAATAAATTACAAGTGAACTTAAAACAAAACATATAGCTTACCGGTATAGCTTCACTTTCGCGTCCAACGCTACGCAAAGCCATATTATATTCATGAATTTCGGTCATAGCATCCAAAGTGGGATTATTGGCAATAAGGCCACCATCTAAAAATCGACCGAACGCTCTAAAAAAAAAAAATAAAAAATGTGCAAATTAAAAAAATATATTTTACGTATTAACAAACCTAAAATATGATGGTGCCGCACCTGTGGCACGTGCAGCTCGCCATACTAATTGGTCCTTTGGGTCGGGTGGAGGTACACGTCGATTTGCTTCAATAAAATGAAATGGAGTTAGTAATAATAACTCATTTTGAAGGAATCAAGAATGATTAAAGTAAATTAACATTAAAAAGATTTCGAATAATAAATTTTCAGATTGATCTATTTGCATTTGCTTATTTGTAAAAATTGTTTACAATTTTTATTTTTTCATTAAATCTTTCAAATACATATGAATGGTTTCCAAAAGGAACCCTTATGTAGAAAAATGGAAGAAAAAATAAATATAGTTACTGAATGCAAGTGCAAGGTATATTTATCAAGGCGAATAAAATATAAGGTGGTAGCGATGGCGAGTTCATTAATTTTCGCCGGTAGTCTAACTGCCAAACTCCATACATAAACAATTTGTATACTATTTTTTAGTATGTAGTTTGACATTCGTGCTTACGGCGAAAAGTAATGAATTTGCCATCGCTACCACCTTATAATTTATTCGCCTTGGTATATATATTTTTTATTTAGACCCCTTTTACAATGTAAAATAAAATTTGAGCAATAACTTTTATTTTACAGTAAAAAATAAAACTTTCATTTTTAAGAAAAAAAGAAAACTAGAAAAATAATTGTTACTTCTCAATAATGAGAAATAACTTTTAAAGTTTTTTTTTATAAAACTCAAATAAATAAACATTAATGCAGCAAAGGTAGTCCGGGTAACAACGTTTACGTTGGTATAATTCGTCATTGTGTAGCATTGTTATTTTCGATCTCTGGTTTATTTAAATTATTTTTGTCAATCCTAATAAAATTAAAACCGTAAAATGTGATTTGTGTTCTTCATCACAAAGCTACATACGCTAGATGAAAATGAGGTCGATAGACAAAAGTCGTCTTTTTCGCAGTATAATACAAATATCTTCTTTTGACAAAAACATTGAAGTGTATTTATTATCTGACAAAATTTTGTCAAACTTTTAAAATAATGTTTTATAATCAAAAACATCTAATTTCAGTTTAAAATCTAAAAAAAGAGTATCTATTGAAAATTAGAAATGTTTAAAAGTTCAGAGACCATAACACATTAAAAGAACGTGCCTAGTGGTTACCAGATAATTATTATTTTTAGATGTATTAAATACTAATCAATGTATAATCATTAAACATGTGTTGAGTTTGTTTTACTATTTATATGATACATAGTTATATAATTATTAAAATTGTGTTCAATACGACTTTTTTAATTGGTTTACATATGAAAATAATTTTCAGAATATTTTAAAAAGTTTTAGACCTTTTTATTATTAACTATTTAATAGTTAATTTTTCGACTTTAAGTGTTATTTAAAAAATTAAAAACTTAAGGCGAAAAATTAACTATTAAATAATTAATAATTTTCAGATAAATTATTTAAGCGAAATATTATTTTTTATAATATTTATATAGTCGAGATAATTTATGAGCGCAAAATATTTCTTTACTTACTTATCGGCGTTATAATACCCAAAATTTCACTAGCAGATGTATAATTACGAAATAGATGCAAATCCACAGGTTTGCGATCCGCCATTACACCAGTCACCATCACTTTAGGATGTTTTATATCTGTCATAACGGTGAATTCGCCTAAATTATCTTTAAGTATGGCCTCAAAAGTCTCGCTAGTATATGGACGCGAACCAATGAAGCATTGCTCTTTCATGCGTAAATAAAGACCCATGCACTGTCGCATTGTCTTACCACAGCCCAAACCTAACGCCAGTATTCCTCCTGTGCTTGTACCGGCTATCCAATCAAACATATGAACAATAGGTGTTTGAGAGATTTTTTCAATTTCTAAAAGCATTTGCACTAAAACTAAACCACGTATACCACCGCCATCTAAGCACAACAAACGTCCTCGACCATATGGTTTATCACCTTTTTGGGAGGATTTTGAATGTAATGAAGGATTCGAATGGGATGAAGAAATTGAAGGATTGGAAGTAGCTTTGGCTGTATCTGCATCTTCTATGCTAGTTGAATTTAAACTGTCCACACTGTTAGTGGGAGACTCTACATTGAACAAAAACAAAACGGATCGGCTTTATATTTACTTTAAATTATGATAATTTTGTTACCTTTTTTAGACTCAGCATTAGCTTTTGTCGTAAACATTCCCAATAACGCATCCATTATACTTTGGCCCTTCTCTACTTTCTCCGTATTAACCACGACTGGTGGCCTGCGCGAACACATAAAGATGTTATAATGCATTTAATTGATTTGGTACTTACTAAACTTACTCTTTTTCCATCATATCATTTAGCATACTGTTTGCTGCCGAGTTCAAAAATCCCATAGCAGTTTGGCGACTAGTGGAAGCCAACATTGTTTCTATATGTTCCCGAGTTTCTGGGGCTTCTGGAGCTTCTGGTGGTATGCCATTATAATTGCCGTTAGCATTGCAACCAGGTGGACATTTCGTTTTATCCTCAGAACAGCTACAAAATAATAAATTATAAAGATTTTGAATTTTTGTTTGTTATATATTGCTTATTACCGTCTTGCCCCCACAGAATGCAAAATGTAAAGAATTTCATCCTCTTTGCTGCCATTAGCATCATTGCCTACCATATGGCGTGGAGTATGACCATTTTTATTCTTTATATTTATATCGCAGCCAAATACTACCAGACACTGGACAATCGGTACCAATTTCTGTTCAATTGCAGTATGCAAAGGCGTATTGCCGTCTTTATCTACTACATCAATTTCGGCATCATGAGCCAACAGAGTGACAACACATTCAAAACGATTGCGAGTAACCATAATATGTAATGCTGTACGGCCATCGAAATTTGTGGCATTAACATTACAGCCCTGCATTATGAGAGCATTTAGAGTTTCGCGTGAGGAACACCAATGTAAAGGAGTACCGCCAAATTTCATATCCTGGGTGTAAAGTTTATTTGCATTATTTTGTTTAAGAAATTCTGCTACTGAGGTTGGAGTAGATGTCTTGTAAAGTTTACTAATGTTTTTAGCCTCGATATTAACATCTGCGCCAGCTATAAGTAGTGCCTTAACGCACTCCGGTTTATCTGATAGACAAGCTAAATGTAAGGGAGTATAACCATCTGAATTACAATGATTTAAATTAGCAGTACTTTTTTCAATCAGAAGCTAAAAAGATAGGAAATTAGAAAATATAAATTCAAATGCATATCTTAAATTTGTAATTTTGGTATTTTAAACCAAAGTATGTGTGCTATATTCGGCTATGCCGAATCTTACATACCCTTCACCATATATGTATAACCACACGGACCATACTGTAGATTTCCCAATGAATAGCTTTCCTACCATAATGCTTTTCTGTTAAAAAAATAATTTTTTCTAAAGATTGCAATTTTTGCTTAGGGTTGTTGTCTCAACTTAGTAATTGAAAAAGTTGGTTATTCATTATAACACAAGAAAGTTGAAACTAGCATAGTCAGTGCTACAAAGTTTCCGTACTTTTTATCATAACTCATAACCACCTGCAGGAATACAAACGAAAATTAAAAAAAAAAGGTATGAAAAAATTAGAGACAGGCGTGGTGTTTTGGCGTATTTAAATTTTCTCTAGCTCACCTAGTGCCTTGGCACGGTGGGACGTACATCGCTCAATCGCTTCGCTATGCCTAAGAACTCAAAATATATATATTTTATGGGGTGGGAAATAGATATTGTAGAAATTACAAACTTAGATATACCCTTTTTCACTTCTGGTGAAGGGCAAAAAACGTAAGAAATTGTTTTTACTTTTAAATTAATGAAAATTGACATAGTTTCGGCTTTTTGGTTCATTTTTAATTTAATTTCTAAACATTTTTAGAAAGAAAAATTATTTACAAATATATGCGGACGTTTTTTCAAAGAAAACAAGAAAAATTAGACGCTAGCAGTTTTTACTCTTATTGTTGTATCACTTCCGTTTTACACTCATTTATTTGTTTAAATTTTTTTATGTATCACGACGTTCCCTGGTAACGACGTTCCTTAAAAATTACGATCAGCGATCGCTCATACCAATAATTGTTTGCATATAAGGGTTCTAAAGATACGACCATATAGGTGAAATTAAAATTGTATACTTTTTCCTATAGCGGACTCGGCAATACAGGTTCTTTGTGAATTTCATAGGTCTGTCTACAACTGTTCAAATGTATGGCCATATACATAAAATTAAATGAAATATTGGGGCACACTTCAATTTACCTGTAATTTTTAATATTAATACTTGTTACTAAAACGGTCATAGCATTCGAAATTATGTTCAATTTTTAACAGCTCAAACGATTGGGGAAATCGTTTAATTTTTAGATTAACTTTAGCATTGCTTTTTGCTATTAGGAGCTATAATGATACGCAATTTTATTTAATTTTAAAGTAGTAGTACGGTTTATAACACACGTAAAAAACGTATATGCTGTATGGGAACACTCTTTAATTTTTTAGATTATGAACTGTTTGAAAACGGGACCAAATCTGTAAGCATCACGTTTCAAATATAGAATAAACTTTTTTCAGAAGTAACTGAGTTCTGCGGGCACAAACATAAAAAAGCAACAGTCAGACGAATTGGTAATCTCCTTCATTTTTTAAGTCGGTTAAAAAGGAAAGTTACGTAGTGCTCACAATTTAATAGCAGACAAGAAAATAGTAGGGCTACTCAACTGCGCTCTTAAACAAGACGCTTAGAATTTCAGTGAAAATAAAGTCCTCGCAGATAATGAAGAAAACAAATCTGAAGAGTAAGTAATATAATACAAGGGTATATTACAGCGCAATCTTTACCATAGTAAAGCAGCCTAAAACCGCCTTAATATTTTTGAGTCTTTTGCGAAGTATTTGTCAGAGTTTATACGGCCGAACATTTGGAAGAAAAACATTTTGAATTCTCGTTTTTTCATTCGCGTTCACACAGTCGAACATATTTTTGGCAACATTTCATTAGTATTGTTATTGCTCGCTTTAAAATGTATGCAAAGAAAATGTCAACAAAGCGTTTTGCCAAGTACCGAACAAAAAAACGATTCTCTCTTCACCACCCGTAATTTGCTATCAAACTAAAGGTTTCCCTTTCAAATGTTCACTCGTCTAAACGGGGACTTTTTCAACATGCGCCGAACAAGTCACAGTAAGCTTAAAAGTTTACAAGTAAACATAATTGCAATCTGTTATACAACCTTCTCTAGTTGTACAACAGGTCGCATCGTGTATGGCTTGCATAAAGAGCGAAGTGAATGACGCAATTGCTCTTTTGGTTAGAGGGAGTTTACATTAAGGGCATTGTATCAGCTACAAAAGTCATGATGCAGAAGTTTTTAGGCAAGTGGTGTAGAGAAGCTTGCGTGGTAGCAAAAGTAGCACGAAATGAATATTCATGACTCTTTTCAGTTTTTCTCTCATTTTTTTCTCTTTCCTTTTTTTTTTTTTTTTTTTGCAGTTCTATGCTTGAGCAGTGTTGCCAAAATGGCTGTTTTATTATATTGTTCAAAATTTTCTTAAAAATAAATTTTTGACAACACTGTATAGAAAAAAAAATAGAAATACATGTAAATATAAATTTAATTTATATAATTATATTAATTTATATAATAATTTATTAAATTATAACAAGTGCGGCTAATAAGTTTAATTTATTGGTAAATAAAAAAAAAAACATAATGTGGACAAAAGAATTAGTGGAGCTTTTAATATCAAAATATCAGGAAAATGAAAACCTGTCATCCGTTCCACTCTTTTCGACGTCTTTTATTCGGCAAACTTATTGCATCTTCAAAGCAATCTAGCAAATTCCAAATTATTTTAATATTTCCAACATCACTTAAGTTTAATGTTTCAACTGCTAGTTCAGTTAGATAAACAACTTGTTCAATAATTTCATCTTTTGTTAAATCACACATTTTAATTTCTTTAACCACAGACACTTATTACTATAATTATTTTCTTGTTTTTTTTTTTTTTTTGTTTTACTGTTAGTGTTACCCACAAATCAGTTTTCTGCTTCATTCAAAAATACATTTAGTTTATGGCAACACTTGTTACGTTGAAAGAAAAATTCTCTCACTTGCTACAAAAGAGTCATAATGTAAACGCGTGACGACTTACGGAGATGCTCCAAAATAGAAAACAATAAAAGAGTCAGCTACAATGCCCTTAATGTAAACTCCCTCTTATTTATTTGTGTACGCTAGACATGTGCGTGGTCGTTCATTGTAGTGACCGGTCTTTTTCGGTCATTAATCAAAGACTGAACAGTTCGTTCAATCGGTCAATTTAAACGGTTGAACGAATTTGAACAACGATCCTTATTGTATGTGATTTTCTTGTCTTCTTATCAAATTGTGGTTTTGATACATAGGTGAAACCCTTGGCACATAGAAAACAATATAATCAGGTTTTCTGTAGGTTCTGAAGAGAAATACATAGTGCTTGTTTATTATGAAGAAGAAAAAAAAACAAAACAAAAACTCGATATTTAACAAGAAAAAAGAAAGCACAAAAAGTTCCTTTTCCACACAAAAAAAGAAAAAAAAAATAATTATTATTCGTAAAGATAAAGAATTTAATTATTAAATCGCTTAAAAATGTGATAGGCTGTGGCTTAACGAGATAATTCCAGCTTCTTTATCTCTGTGCTGTGCTATTTATTTAGTTTATTTAAAATCACATTTTTATTTAAATATTACCAATTTACCATGCACTTTTTCATGAAACTAGCATGCAATTTTTGTTTGTTTTTGAAGTAGGAGAAGAAAGCAATATGGCATTGCTTGAGTTTTTAGGGGATGTTAATGTTGCTAATGTTTATTTTTAGATAACGCATAACGCTGTAACTTAAATAGAAAATTGAGAAAAAAATGCCTCAAAAAAATTGCATAGTGTAAATCTGGACTATGTCAAAAAAATTAAAAAAAAACTGTTAATTAAAAAAAATTAAATATGTACTTACATACGTATGTATACATATACAGAAACTCCTTTAAATACACATAAAATCAACTGAAATAAAAGAACATGACACAAAAAAAGAGAAGAAACATCTGAACGAAAGTGATTCGTATACCATATTATATACCGTACACTATTAAATATCTGGTTCATTTCGTTTAATTAATTCCGCTTTTAGAATGTAAAAATTGAGTCGCAAACAGACGAAGCTTAATGGCGAGTGGTTTAACAGGTAGAGTGTGTAGTACACGACCATCTGTACTAAATATTTTTTGTTTCTCTTTTCGACTCTTCGTAACTTTCACGTTGTTGTTCCATATTTTTTTTTCCATTTCAATATTATTTCATTGTTACTGACTCTATTTCAAAGAATGAAACCAAAAAATCAACAGCGAGTAGGAAATTTAAAAGAACATAAAACATTTTCTGTCTGTCTAGTAATTTCGCGGTTGTAAAAGGTTTAGGCACGTTCAAAAGAGAATGAGAAAAATGTCCGCCTATCAATTTCTACGTTAAAAAAGGCGACTAAGTCATCCGTTCAATTTAACCCGTTCGTTCGCGAACGACACAGCTCTAGTGTATGCAATAAATGTGAGATAAGAAAAATGCTTGGCTTTTAAGAAGTCCAATGAAAAATGATTTAAAAAATGAAAATTGAAGTTCTAGAACAGTATAAACATTTTTTTTCAATATCATCTTTTAAATTGTTTAAAAAGAACCGACCAGTTGGGTCCTTTTGGCCAGTTCGTATTTTAAAGAGATGCTCTGAAATATGTTAGTATTAAACGCTTTTGGAGCCATTTTAGACGCGGCATTGTGCATGAAACTAGATTTATGAAATTTTAGTTTGTAGGCAAAAGGTGTAGAGACGCAAGCGGGATAGACAAAATGGCATGGCTTGAAGTTAGAGGGGATTTTTTTACATTTGCTTTTTGTATGTTCGCTGCATACGTTTTGTTATTTGTGTATTATTTAAAATAACAAAAATAAATACAGTAACGAATATCAAATAAAATATGAAATGTAGAAATTCGGATACCATAAATTGCTTAGTATAGGGACGTGATGAAACTTGCTGAAACTTTTAAACAGAATTGAAAAAAAAACATGGAATGAAATAATCGCACATGTGAATTTGGACTTACTTACATTTAAGATTTCTTTATTAGAGCTGGCAGCGTAATGAAACACTGAGTTGCCATTGTTGTCCAAGTGTTCCATTTTACAGCAAAGGGGTAATAAAGCTTTGACCATATCAGCATTTCCACACTTAATTGCAAGCTATAAAAAAATGCTCAATTATATTTTTTCTTAATACTTAATACATGAAATACCTGAAATGGGGTCAAACCATTTGCGTGATCTGCATAGTCAATGAATTGTAATACTTTTGGGTTGTTTATATAGTCGACAAGATGGTAGTAGACAACTAAATGTGTAATGGACCAGGAAGGATTTTCAGTTAAAGTATCGCATAGTTTTTGTAAACCGTTTACATTGTAAAACTAAAAAAATATTTAAGGCAATGTTAAATGAAAAATAAAACGCAGTTATTATTCATGTTACCTCTTTAACTATGCTAACGAATAAGGGCAAGCGATGCAGGAAGGCATTAAATTTATCTTCAGCCTCTTGCAGTGATGGTGAACGATATAAACTAAATGATGTAGTGTTCGAGTCGGTGTGAGGACGTTGTAAAACTATGTCATAACATTTTTTATCATTCGAATTGAAGGGCGGTGCATACAAAACCATAGCTTCATCTCGGGCTAATACTTGCAACATGCCCAGAGATTCGCTTTTCACTTCCAAAACTTTATTTGGTGCAGCATCTGCACCTAAAAAACGCTGCAATGCTAAAAAAACGTACGTTTTAATGCAATAATTATTTAAATAAAAATCATCAATTTAGTAAATAAAAATATACATTAAAGTATAACAAAAATAAAAGTGATAATAGTTTTGAAAAAATAGAAGTTTTAGTACCAAAGCCAGTTGCAAGCACCCCAAAACTCATCCATGACATTTTACAGCGTTGCACTTTATTTATTTGCTTTTTTATGATTTAAGAATAGAATTTTATTTGCCTTCCAATGTTATAGTGATTGTAGATGATGAATTGCAATTAGTATTGTTATGATAAATTATTAAACGAGATCTTGAAAAAATGAAATGATAAAATAAAATGAAAAATTAATTTCGCTGTAACCAAAAATAAAAAAAGCAAAATTTTTTTCTAAAAATATAAAATTAAAAATTATACGTTTATGTAAATTTGGTTAAATGTAGTTCGATTTTTAGTTTAGTTGTTTAATTCACAACCTCCTTTTATCTTTATACAAGTTGCATTTTTATATTATAATAATGTTTTGTAATAGTTGTAATGAAGCCACACCTGGAACTGAATTATTAGCTTAAATAAAAAACCATGTAACTAACAAAAACTTTAAAAGCAGATGCCTTAGATGAGAATGTATTGTATTAGCGATTTGTCACTGAATCAAAATTTTTCCATTGCAAATATAATAATTTGTAGGGTTACCCTGTAATATTGTTTTAAATGAAAAAACATGGAATTTTGAATGATTTGAGTTAGTTTAAAGCTGAACACGATTTTTTCTGATTCTTAGTTATTTACAGGTATATAACTTCCAACAATGTGACATACCTTCTTTGTTAAAGGTTAGCCTGTGCCACTGATTTTAATTTGTATAAGTTTTGCTTACTTTGTCAAGAATTACTTTCGAGGTTGCATTGTGTACTCGAGCATACAAAAGTTTTTTTCTGCGATACATGCTTAAAAAGCATTTCCATACAGTAACCTGTTAATTAATAGATTAAACTAAATAATCGCGAAAAGCGTTGTCCATTTGTCGAAAATTCTCATCCTCAAGTCCAAAATATCGCGGCGTCAACTCTTTGCAATTGAAGGTGGCTGCTTGTATGCTAGTTCATAATTGCTTTTGTTGAAAAGTAATGACAATCTAGTTATAATCAGGTCATTCCGTTATTCTTATTCCGAGCGATTTATTAAAGAATATATATATTAGCATTACTGTTCATGACCCAACGTTGACGCTCTTAATTAGGTATGACATTTCAACGTTAAACCTGGGCTCTGCACCTTTCCAGTATCATGTAGCATTTGAGTTGATTTGAGTAGACAGTGTTGCCGACTTGTACGATAAACGAGCGCTTACCCCCTGTTTACATTAGACAATGCTGTCATGACAATAGCAATACATGCACAGTTTTTCACTAATACATGTACACATTTCAATTGTCTGAATTACTGTCTTGAATTTTTTGAAGACAGTGATTTGACGTATGCCGACAATTTTTTTTTATAATTGCTTTAACTAAATGAATTAAAACTTAACTTAAATTATTATTTTAATTACTAAAGTTTTCTTTGCATATAACAATAGAAATGGAAAAATAGCAGGAAGAAACTCTAAAGCTATTTTAAATTTTCAGAGAACGTGCTCATAATGAATTGTCATAATTATTGTCTGGACGCCTATACTACAGAAGCAATTGTCAGCATTTTTGACAACTAATGTGTATTATTTTATTGTCATGACAGCATTGTCTAATGTAAACGTAGCGTTAGGTCAAGTATTTAACTTAAGTCTTTCTATTAGGTGTGTTAATTTGTTAAATTTCTCTTTTACCCTGGAGTTAATGTCGACGTCGTTGACGGCGTCAAATGTCAAAAAAAAGTTGAATCGTATGAAATTGTATGAGAGCAGTTAATCTCAACGCGTTGCCACGCCGTAAAAGTTCAATCTGTTTCAACTTTTTCGGCGTTGAAACGCCGTCAACGACGTCGACATTAACTCCAGGGTTACTTTAATGGTATATTTTTTATTTAAACTAATGTATAGAGGGTTTAGTGTGTAGCTACAGAAATGAATGTTTAAATGCCGACTTTTAGGTTGTATAATTGTCTAATTATGTATAATTGTCGATGAAATATACTACAAATTTTGCCACTTTTACGTAAAACTTTATGTAAAGCGATTTTTTTTGTGTTTTGATGTTTAGAAATACAACTATGAACTGTTCAATAAAATCAACTTTATGCGACAATATAAACGGTAGGCGTATTTTATTAAACGATAAAAGATTCAAAGGATAGGTTGTGAATTGAACAGGATTAGAAATTATGTATGTGACGATAAATTTGAATTTAAACTAGCAAAGACTTAAACCATTTTTTTAATATAGCTAATTTTGCAGTTAATAGATTACTGTTATTCACAGTTGTTAGAAATTTGATCTTCATTAATTTAGGGCCCGGTCCATATTAAGTACGACATTTTTTTTTAATTTCTTGAAATATTGGTGGTCATTATGGAAATTGGATAGTGGCTAGTATAAAACATCATATATAAATGGTGGTCCAGGGACTACTTTATTGATTCATATTAGAGGGATATCTAAAATAATTACAGAAATTAGAAAAATCTTGGGTTTTTATAATAGTCATTTTTTCAAAATTTCTTAAGATTGGTGGTCATTATGGAAAACTGAAGAATGGCTGCTATAACACTCCACATACAAATGGAGGTCCAGAGAATACTCTATTAACCCATATTAGTGGGATATCTAACATAAACTTTAGAAATTAGAGAAATCTGAGTTTTTTCACTTAGTATTTTTTTTAATGACTATGTTATTTTCTTTAAGAATTAATTTGCACATTTAACTTTTAAATCTCTGAATTTGCTGTTCTTTAAGAATTAATTTGCATATTTAACTTTCATGATCTCACTAAGTACACTCTAGTGCAGTTTTTACATATCCCACTAAATATGGAGCGGGCCCCGAATTCTCGGGTTAAGCATTTTAATTAATGAAGGTAAGTGAAATTCGAATTTAGCTTCACACATATGAAATTATGAACAATTGAATTACACAGTGAACCAAGATAAAATTTCAAAACGTTGTTACATTATTGACCTGTAAATTGCGTTACAAGTACTACTACTACTTATATTTTTTGTGCATTTAAGGTATTTTTAAAAATGATTTTTATTTAGTTAATTTTACAAACAAATTATAATTGAAAAATATTTTGTGGAATGCGGGTATACAAAATTGTAAAGAATAAAATGAGCAAAAATTATTTATATAAATATTCAAGTTGACGATATGGCAACACAAAATAGTAATTGTAATGCCGGTCTGGATGTAATCAAAATCAAATGCTTAAATGTTTTATAAAGAAATCTTAGGATACTTTGTAATGTTTGCTTAAATTTATTTCCTTTCTGCCTGAAAAACTTCTGATATCATACCAATAGTAAAGCACAATAAAGCTTTGGCTTATCTTAATAATCCTATTGTCATCATTAAATAAATTTAAAAATTTAATATTATTATTTATTTTTTTAGTAACATAATGCAATTACGACCACTAACTTGACAAAAAAGGAGAGTACTAACTGCTATGACTTTCGACTCCGCTATTTAATCATGATTAAATTTTGTTGATCATATCTATTTTTAACATGTATTTATAAATAAGTTTGCTATTTGTATTAGATAAATTTATTAGAAGATTAGTCGGTGGATTAGATCCGAAGATGTTTGAACGGATAGTATTGTAGCAAGCTCATTCATCAACACATCTAGTTTCTTGTCACACGCAGTGCAGTGTGAAGGAATTGTTGTTGTTGTTTCAATGAGATGTTTATAGGAAAATTTTCAGTGTTCCAATCTCAGGCGAATGAACGTGTTAGTTTCTTTCTTTGATAGTATTTGTGGGTAGGTTGGTGTTTCCCCTAGTGGGTTAAAGGTTTTGTACCTGTGTTGATAAGTTGACAATTGTTAGGTGTTTTGCTTCTTAAGATAATTATAAATAACGTTACGTATATCGCGCAATTCCCATGTTGGGTATTTTGTTAGCAGTCTTCTTCTGGCGTATTCAGCGGCTTGATCAGCTTTCTCGTTAACAAGTACTCCAACATAGGATGGTACCCACATTAATTTGATTTTATTGGGGTGTTGTATGAGAAGGTTTTGTGTCTTGATTAAAAGATCCGAATAATAAAAGGGATTTAGTAAGGCTTGAATGGACGAGAGGCTATCTGTACACACAACCAATTTTTTTCGGATTTAGATGAAAATTTAATTGCAGCAATAGCGGTGCTGTGAAATTGGCGCAATAGTTGTCATTGAATTGGCAAATTTACTATTATAACACAAATCTATGTTTAATCCGCTTTAAACATGTTTGGCACATCGAACTAATCTTCAATTAATAAACAAAAAATCCGTTATAAAATAACAGATATTATTAACAGAAGAGAGAGAAGGTTTTTTTAACTCTTTCCCAACAAATCAAAATCTTATCTGAATGCCCTCTATCATCTTGCCTGTCAGCAATTACTTTCAAATTTTTTACTTCTGCTCTTACAAACTATAATTTTTTCAATACTTTATCTCTTTTCGGGCTTCGATCATGTTATTTTAAGAAGTTTTTTATAATCCCATCCCACTGCACGTTTTAATACAAAATTTTATTTTGTTGGTTTTAAATGTTATTATTTGGTGTGCATGCCTTTATTTTTTATCACCATTTTTAATCTATTTGGCATACTGCGCACAAGGTTTTCGCAAAAACTTGGTTCAATTTTGCCCCATTCGTCCTGAATATATATGACTATGACTACGAATTTTACGATCAAGATAGTTCCACAAATTTTCGACTGGGTTTATGTCTACACTCTGGGCTAGTGTATCCATAACATGTGGACAATTATAAAGTAGCCATGATCGCACATTATAAGCATTATCCTTAGGGTCGTTGTCTTGGTAAAAATAAAAGTTTTCACCAAGACAAAGTTTCTGCTTACAAACTGGCAAACTTTCTTTTAAAATGTTCAGATACATATGCTGATCCATGGTACCATCGATAAATTATAAAACACCGGGCCCAGATGCAGAAAATTATCCCCAAACCATTACTGACTCACCACCGTGCTTAACTATTGGTTTCATGTTTTAGACAAGCAACTCCTCATTGGATTTTCTCCATACATAAGGTCTTCCATCTGAACCAAACAAGTTGAATTTACTTTTATCTGTGAATAATACTTGCTTCCAAATTGAAAAATCCTTTGTTTCAGGTTCCTTGGCGAATCGTAACCTTCTCTTTGATTTCTCTTATTAATCAGAAGTTTAACTCTCGTCCTTCTACTATTGAAATTAGCCCTTTTTAATATGTTTCGTATGGTCTGTGGGCAACATTTTTTTCCTAAGTCTTTCTACACAACTTCTACGAGTTTCGGAGCACTTAAAAATGGGTTCTTTTTTATTTGACGTAAAATATATTGCTCGTCTTTAGCAGAGAAAATTTTGTTATTTGCACTTTTCTTCTTGTTCGCAATCCTCTCTTCCATTTTACACCTTTTTATAATATATTGCACTGTTGATAGGCTTCTATCAACTATCTCAGATATTTATCGCAGCGATTTATTATTATTATTATGATGTTGAATTATTAATTTTCTTACTTCGATAGAAGTTTGTCCTCTCTGTCTACCCATTTTGTTCTCTTTTGTAACTCTTTCAAACAAAAAAATCAAATAAATGACAATAAAAAAGGTAATAATGGGAAAAGTCCCTACTTTTTTTTAAATTATTTTTACGAAATATCCCGAAGTTAGATGCAAATTAAAAGAATGTTGCTAAATTAAATAAGACTGTAAGAGTTTGGCTTTGGCGTCGAAAGTTGGCACTTTTTAAAATATTTATCTGTATTTTAATAAATAAATTTATATTCAAAATTTCGTTTCTGATATTTAATTAAATACATAGTTTTGTACAGTAGCTTGCAGCTACTGTATATATGAATCTTGTATATATAGATGTGTTTGTGTTTAGTTTTAAGTGGATTACAATTTTTTAATTCAGATATAATTATATATTTGAGCAATATAATTTTATGATTATCTTATTAGTTATATTTATTTATAGAAATAAAACGCGCAGTTTATAAAAATCTATATAATTGTATTTTAAAGTATTTAGGTAATGAAAACTATTAAAAGGTATTTTTCTTTTTTTTTTTTTTTTTTTGAAATCTTAATTTAATAATGGCAGGGGTATATAACCATGTCGCCAGGGTATCCCACAAGTATTTTGATATAACTAGTCACTCCAGGAACTGCACATCGACCTATACCTTCGTATAGGAAGTGGAAAATCCTGTAGAATAAAAAAACGTGCGCGTTGCGACTTCAAATATAACCTCACTTTTTTGAAAAAAGGAAAATCTGCTAGCACGCAGATGTTCCCCCTTCGAGATAAAGTAATAAACTGAAAGGTATTTTTCATTCAACAAACACCTGGTAATTGATTTGCTTTGCCTTTTACATAAAAATCTGTATAACAGTTTATTATATGGAGTTTGACAGTTAGGTTAGCGGCGAAAATTACTGAATTCGCTATCGCCTCCACCATGGCGAAATGCGCCGTAATCGCTAAATGTCAAACTCCATATATAAAAAATATGTATGTATAATTTTTTTTATATGGTGTTTGGTATTTAGCGTTTAAATGTGGCGTACTTTTATTTATTTTTTTTTTAGTTTCTATACAATTACATATAACACTGATCTGCAAAAAAAAATTTTGTCTCTCCTCCCTTGAACAATTTTGCCTGTTTCTCATCTTTTCAGGTGTGCTGAGTCCGAATCTGAACTCAGAAAAATTCTATCACCCTGTGATTTGGAGAGAAAAGAGGAGAAACTTGGAGCGAAAGCCGCGAGAGTACTGATAAAATCCTAAAAGAAAGTAGTGACAAGAGCGCGGCTGAGTGGGAGGGGGGAGTTGGGTTATTGAGGGTGAAAGGGGGGCAGGGGAGATTTGAATGAAAAGGATACCACCATAAAAAAAAAATAAAAAAAAAACTTTTAGCCATATTTCTTCAACCACTTGTAATATTCCCATCAAATTTTTTTTTGTTCAAATATACTTCATTGCGCTTAAAATCATCGGGCTTTTGAATTTTTTTCACTTTGTTTTGATGCCAAAAAAATTCGTCAAATTTACAAAAAACTCACATTTTTGGATAAAAAACTAGAATTTCTCAAGAAACTGTGCGTGATAGACAGAATCTGACTTTAAATTCGTGTTCAGCACATTTGAAAACAGTAAGAAAGCATGTTTTGGTTTAAAGGAGGATTTTTGTGCAGAACAGTGTAATTAGAAAATTTACAGGCTTTTTAGTTAAAATATAGTCTCAATTCAATTTTTTTTTAGAATTTTCAAAATGAAAGTGATGTTTAATTGCAGACATTGTTGTACGAACAACTGTTCTGTATGAACAACTGTTGTTGTATGAACAACTGTTCGACAACAATGGTCTACACAAGGCCAGAAAATGGGTGAAACCACCTTTAGAAATAACTTATGAAAAACAAGGCAGATCTAGCTTAGTGAAGCTTCGCCAATGAAAGCCCTCAGGGTAATAGCTAATTGACAAATAATAAAAAATATAAAGTACTGATAATAAAGTACTAATATTTTCCAAGATATGGGCCCCTAAAGTTTTTAAATAAAAGTGCCTATGTAATTTAAAACTTAACGTAACGCATCATTTATAAGCTAACAAAGATATCTCTCAGAAGCTGCCAAAATATTTCTAAAGGAACGGTCAGATTAGCCAAGTATTTGACCAAAAGACGTAACAAGTAAATAATGGAAAAAAATTTTGTCTTTTTCAAATACTCACTAACAAATAAAAGATTTAACTCAATAAAAAAAAGAAACATTTATCATTAATTATATTGTAAATCGTCATTGGTAATCAACGTGTCAGAAAAAATTGTATAAACATTTGTAAAAAAGGAACAAATCTAGTTTACGGGCACCACGCCAAAATAAAAAAAAAGTTTACTACGGGGTGCAAAATGCAATTTTAAGCAGAAAATGTAAAGTGAAAAAATTGGCGGCAACCCTTAGTTTCGGAGTTACGGACCTCCGAAGTTTTTGTACCTAATAGGGCATATAGGGAGCATTCGATGGTAAAATGGAACAATATGGGTATCATTTGAAAGGGAATTCAAGGGCCTTCTCAATTAAATACGAAAAATGTAAAAAAAAAATCAGATAAGGCAAAAAAAAAAACGATTTTTTCTATATAAATTTAACTTTACTTAAAATCTTTAATTTAACAGGAATACTTTACAAAAAAAAAATTATTTAGAGAGTATGGAATATAATTTCAAGCAAAAAATATTGTATAATAATTTTCGCAGAAACCCTTACTTTCGTAGTTACAGACTTCAAAAATTTCGGAACAAATCTAGTTTACGGACGCAGCTTAAAAATTAAAAAAAGTTGCCTACGGGGTGTAAAATTTAATTTTAAGCAAAAAATGTAAAGTGACAAATTCGGGCCTGACCCTCGGTTTCCGAGTTACGGGCCTCCAAATTTTGTATGTACAATATGAAATATATGGAGTTTTTTTTAGTGGAATAAGACAATATGGGTATCATTGGAAAGGTAATTTAAATATCCATTCAATTTAAAAGGAATTTACTAAAAAAATTAGTTTAAGCTTCGCTTTCTAAAGGTTTCCTGCGTAGCCGGCCTTCGGCCGGGCGCAAAGATTTTCTCCTCTATGGTATAACCAACACCGGCTTCGCTTTCTAAAGGTTTCTTGCGTAGCCGGCCTTCGGCCGGACGAAAGGATTTTCTCCTCTGTGGTATAACCAACACCGGCTTCGCTTTCTAAAGGTTTCCTGCGTAGCCGGCCTTCGGCCGGGCGCAAAGATTTTCTCCTCTGTGATATAACCAACACCGGCTTCGCTTTTTAAAGGTTTCCTGCGTAGCCGGCCTTCGGCCGGGCGCAAAGATTTTCTCCTCTATGGTATAACCAACACCGGCTTCGCTTTCTAAAGGTTTCCTGCGTAGCCGGCCTTCGGCCGGGCGCAAAGATTTTCTCCTCTATGGTATAACCAACACCGGCTTCGCTTTCTAAAGGTTTCTTGCGTAGCCGGCCTTCGGCCGGACGTAAGGATTTTCTCCTCTATGGTATAACTAATAGCGGCTTCGCTTTCTAAAGTTTTCCTGCATAGCAAATATATTAAAATCATGGCGAAACACCATAGCATTCGAAAAATAATTCTAATCACCTTTCCAATGCTACCTATATTGTCTCATTACACCATAAAATATTCGTTTTAGAGCACGTTATTCATAAAAACTTTCAAGATTCGTAACTAGGAAATAAAGGGTTTCCCCAGATATTACCTGTTTACATTTTTTACTTAAAATTACATTTTACACCTTTATAAAACTTTTTTAATAAAGTATTCCGAATACCTTAATTTATTTTGTAAAAAATTAAGGTTTTCCTTACCAAATTTTTTAATTTTTCCCGCTTCAATAAATAGGCTCTTAAATTCCCTTTCCAATGATACCCATATTGTCCCATTCCGCCATCGACTACTCGATATATGCCCTATTAGGTACAAAAACTTCGGAGGTCCGTAACTCCGAAACTAAGGGTTGCCGCCAATTTTTTCACTTTACATTTTCTGCTTAAAATTGCATTTTGCACCCCGTGGTAAACTTTTTTTTTATTTTGGCGTGGTGCCCGTAAACTAGATTTAAGCCATTATTAGTTTCAACTTTTTATATGCATGTCTTTATACATAATTACATATAAAATGAACTTCTGTTCGGACACTTGTATAAACCACTGTATACGTCCACCATATTATTTAATTGTATGTGCATGATAGTAAATAAAACAAAATATATCTACGTACATAAGTATGTACATATACGTAGTAGTAATAGATAATGCTAGTGTCAAAGATCTAAACAAAACTATGATTCTTGGAAAATACTTAATAGATTTCTTATACTATTTTAGAATTCAGATTATATTTTAATTCATCTAACCATTCAACATGTTTCTTAATTTTAGTCGTCGGTGCTATATTTGTACTTCCTGCTTTGCAACTTTCTTAGATTGGTTACAAATACTTTGATAGGGATTCCCCAATTATTTCACTATATTTTTAAATTGTTTTTATGATTAATTTTTCTTAATGTTATGGTTTACTAAATTAACAAGTGTAGCACTATTTTATTACAAAAATCGATTTATCTAAACACGGCACAACGCAGTTTGAAGGCGAGATTTTTCTTATTGTAGTGGAAAAACTTTTTTAATTTCTGCTAATTTGTTTTTGGTATACGAACTTTGTTAATCAGCTGTTAGAAATACAGAGTCGTGCTATAATACACTTGTAAAAATATATCAGTAAAAAACTAAACAGATAATTATTTGCAAGTATCGTTAGCATTATGGTACTATATGGGAAAATGCATTAGTACATGCTACACATACTATGCTGGATGAAATTCATACATACTTAAATGTGTGTTTTTCTGTGCATATAGATAACTACAAATTGACAAGGATTGATCGGTTCCACCGTAGGGGTGGTGGTGTAGGTATTTATATCTTCAGTAAAATGGTTTACAAAGAGGTTTTTTGAATTGCTTCTGATGAATGTGAGTCTGAATCTGTTTAATTAATTTTTATTAATGGTGTGTTCATTTTAAAATCCTTCTTAAATATACTAACATCATTATAGTTGGAGATTTTAATTGTAATATGTTTAATGTTTCTAAGTTCAGGTTGTTCCACAAAAAGTGGAACAAGGGTATAACAAAATTAAACCACAGGAATATTTAAATTAATTAATTTTTCATTTTTTATATTTATTTTTATTTATATATAATATTTTTTATATTTTTTTATTTTAATTTTAATTATAAAAAAATTAAAAATTAATTAATTCAAATATTCCTGTGGTTTAATTTAATAATTTGCAAAGTGCCCGTGCACAAACAAAAATAAATTATGGTAGTGTTTTTTGAAATTTAAATTTCAGAATTTTTAGTTGTATAAATGAGTCGAAAAAAAGTCAGCCGTATACAATGAATAAAGGAAAAAAGAATCATATTTGATTATTGTTGTTGTTTTTTATTAAACTTGGATTTTTGTCTTTACTTTATTGTTTAAAATATTTGTGAGAAGTTTCCTCAAGAGCTAAGTAAGCTGTAGCGAAATGGCTATCGAGAAGTGCTTTCACCCTGAATAATCAATATCGGTTATTTAAAAAATTTAATCGGGATCAAATAACTAAGTTTGTCAAAGCGTTTGTAATTTCTACAATATTCATTTCCGACCCCATAAAGTATATATATATATATATTCTGACTTCTTATGCGTAGTGAAGTCGATTGAGCGAGGTCCGTTTGTCCGTGTTAGTATTAAAATTAAGCTTGCCGATGTACTAGATCAGCTAGAGAAAATTGAAATACGGCAATCGATCAGACATAGTGTCGAAAGCATACACTTTTTTTTTAATTGGAATTACTTTATTCTTCCAAATGATATGAAAAAATTAGAGTTACTTCACTAAACTAAACGGCGAATGGTATATAAGATTCGGCATAGCCGAATATAGCACTCTTACTTATTTTGTATTATTCATCTGTGTACTTTTAAAGTTTTTAAATATTTGCAGGCAAAAAAGGTAAGCCAAACATTTTTAATTTTTACCTGTGATTTGATATCAGTATTTTCCTATTTCTTAAAGTGCAGTTATTTATTTACCAATAGTAGTTTTTATTCTTTTTTGCTTTCTTTTATTTGTTTAAAATATCCTTCCACAGTTAATAAATCAAGAACTTCTGCTAGCTCCTCTTTTTCATGAGGTATAAAATTGTTATTCCATCACAATGAAGTGATGGAATGAGAAGACATATAAATTATAAGATCCTGGGTTTAAACTACTCTCGAACATTTTCTTATACTAAATAGTTGAACATGTCAAAAATTTGAATTCCTTGCTTCCTGCTTCTCTTCTGTAAGTTCACATATTGGGAAAACAAAAGAATGCAGGAAAACAATTGGACAAACAAAATACCCAATTGAAAATAATTGTTTTATGGTAATAGTAAAAATCAAAAATTCCTTCCCTAAATATAATTGCAATAATGTTAACGATTAGCAAATTATTACCATTCATAGGAACCTTGCTTGAATTTTTAAGGAGATCCACTACTTAACAATGAACAAAAACAAACTGCAATGGCAGGCTTAAATTTTAACTAATAAACCAATTATAATAACAATAAAAAATGTTATTAATATTTTGTATATCGTACATGTACTTTCTTCCCGTCCGTTAACGGAGTTATTTTTATTTTTCAATGTACGTGTTTTTTTTGTACACGCAGTTATTTTCATTTTCCATGTACGTTTTTCGTACACGAATTTATTTTTATTGTTCCATGTACTTTCTCTTCTGTACATGAAATTAATTTAATTTTTTCATGTACGTATTTTTCGCACACGTACTGAAAATTTAGTACACGTACACAAACAATAGCTACAGTCATACATTCACGTACGTGTACGCAAATAAATATTTGAATAAAAAACACGGACAATTTTCTAAATTTAGAGACACACATAATTATTAGAAAAAGAATCTACGGGTTGGTTTTAGTTGTTTGTTTTTAATTTATGTACAAGAATTTTGTACAGCGAGTGTGCTTTTCTGAACTCTGCAGAAGACAATTATTTTGTGAAGACATGACAGAAATTTTGTGAAGACGTTGAATTTAATATGAGAGTGACAGATAATTATCAAGACGTCCTTTATAATAAAAAGTAAGAACGGTAGCGGTTAGCACAGGGAAGTGTAGGATCATAACAACAGTGTATAACAGACGTGTAAGAATACAGAATTTATAATGAGACATAGTGGTATTTGCAATCAAAAGAATCCGTACGTTTGTCTAAATAGCGGAAAACGTAACAATATTCCAAAAATCTTATGGGCGCATGCAATCAGTACATACCGAACTATAGCGCGCGTTTAATAACTGGTGTTGTATGTTTCATATCTTCAGGACTCCGAGAAAATGTCAATTTTTTAATTCCATTTCATTCAATCATTTACATAACAGCCATAGATTTTGATACATACGAGACTTAACTTTTGAAGAGAGTGTTCAATCGTATTGACCAAATGTTTAGTAGTTAACTTATTTTCCTTTTGTATTATATGTGGTCAAAAAGCTTTTGATCCTGGTTTAGAGTTAATCCGAACATACTTGGTAATATTGGATGTCATTGAAGCTGTATAATTTCTTAAGCATAATGAAACCAGAGAGGATATAAAAACACTTCTGTAGTCAAGAGAAACCTGAATTTTCGATGTATTCCGATAAAGCTGAAAGGTCATTATTGTATGCAGGAAGTATTGTGAAATATCTTCCTTACTTTTACGTACTTATTTCTACTAAGTCCTAGTTCTAGCATAAGTCTATAGCTCTTCTTCCGAAAATTCATATTCTGAAGATGGTGTCGGTATACTTTTTACTATTTGTTAAAGAAGTTTGGGAGATGCATTAGGAAGAATATTAGCTATTTGTGTCGTTTCCACGGGTTGTCTTTCTTTTGTAATTTCTTATAACAATCTTTAAATTCTTTAATCTTTATTTTTTGAATGACATTTACCTCAAAACGGAATAAAATCACGTTAAAATGGTTTTTTGCGAAATAAAACATGGAATTAAAATTAGCACAAAATCAAAACGCATTGACGTATTCTTACAAAATTTTAAACTGTATAATTAAAAGTGTTTTTAATCAATTGATTAAATAAAATTATTTTTTTTTGTTCGTTTTATCATATAAATTCCCGGAGCGGGAAAAAAATGTCCCAAAAAACTGTTTTCTTACAAAAGAGGCTACCCTGCCTTTATTAATCATGGGGCGTGCAAATACTTTTTAGAGTATGTAGCCAACAATTGGGGAATTAAAAGCCCGTTAATCTTTCTTTAATCGGTGTTTTACACTCCGAGGAATTTTACAATAATTTTTAAGTTTTGTTTCTAAATTCGCTTTGTTTGGATAGGGCTGAAGGGATTATTACAATTTTTGACCTAATTTTTTTATTCGCATTTGCTAAAGGTTGTCTTTAAATTGATAGCACCAAAGTAAATTTAAATTATATAAGCAAAAAAGAATATCAGCTTTTCAAGGAAAATCCTTAAAAAACTATATTTTTAATTTTTTTTAAAACAGAGGCTTGTTTAACGAAATGTGCTATCAGAACAAAACTTTAAACTTGTTTATTCTAAATTTTATTAAAATTAATGCAAATGACTTAAACTAATAATCCGATAATTAATAAGCGTACTACGCCAAAAATACTAAGTTAAGGTCGGCCAACATTAACAAAAAAAAAACTGTAAAGCGGCTATTAGACGATCAAAGTTCGCCTGTGAGCACGGCTTGATGAGAGAGAGTGTTTTCTTATTACACGATCATACCAAGTTTATCAAACATCAGTTCGCAAGCAGATTCTGAATAGTAAAGTTTGTATTTGTGAAAGCGCATGAAATAGTTGCAATATGTTTATTTCATTTTATAACTTTAATTTTAATGGTTCTACTTTGTTTTAATTTTTCTAAAAGCTATTGTTAAGACTTTTGTTTTAAATTTCTATTATTAAAAACATCACTTTTTATATGCCACAATTCCGGCAAACTTTCATATACTTTAATTAATTCTTTTAAAACGCGAATTAAATAACTTTATTCAATTATTTCAGCAAGAAATATACTATTTTATTGTTTGTTTGTTTTATTTTTTATTTAAGATTTTGTTTTGATATTAACAAAAGAAGATAAAACTTAAAGCTAAACTTACAAATTAAATTATGTTTATTTATATTCAAACTTGTATTAAAAAAAATCATTAACTTATTGTATTGCATTTTCGTTATAAGAACGGTAATGAAATTATAAAAATATGAGTGCAATATCATTTATTAAAAATAAAGTAAGTTTCAAATTGTTTATTTTTCTATTTTACCTTTAACCTAAATTAACCTAGCAATTATTAAGAATTTCAATGTAATATAATTTACCTATTACTTATAATAATTTTTCAATACATATTGTCTTCATTCGCTCTATATTTAACTCGTGCGCTCTATCAATGCCTTCTTCACTGTTCGCTTCCAAAAACACAAATGAAATTTACACTGTGTTTGACAAACACGCTATTAAACGAGTATGATGGCATGATGGCAAACACAAAATATCAAAAATTTTTGATTTTCATCCAGCGCCGCTGACAAACACGAAATTTACCATATTACACGAGTTTGATGGCTTGTCAGCAGGCCGTGCTCACAGGCGAAGTTTGATCGTCTAAAAGCCGCATAAGCCATTTTTCTTCAAACTAAACTAAACCAAAAGAGATAACCTAAACATGTACGCACATTTTTTTATAGATATTTTTAAGGTCTAATTAAATTTAAAAAATCTTAACATTTAAGTTAAAAATTAACTTTTTATTACATTTTCAAAAAATGATATGTCCGAGGCACCAACTTTGGTGATATGTTTTGTTTAATGTGTATAAAAATGGTAAAATAAACAATCAAAGTAGATTAACAAAAAAAAAAAAGATTCCAAATAATAAATTTCATATTAAATAATATATATTTATTTTCAATTTAAATAAATAAAATAAAATGTAAAAAGCCCCGAAAGGTCATTTAGAAGATATGAATAAGGTTTAGTAACGTCCACAACGAAACGCTAGTTTGTTTTTAAAAGAATAATTTATGTTATTTGTCTCCACTTTATATTTCCTGATCCTCGTATGTTAGAAATTATTTCTAAACACAACATATTTTTTAAAAACTCACTGGGGTTTTACCGATGACTTAGTAACTTCAGCTTAACGAGAACAAACATTAATAAACAGCAGTTAAACAATTTGAATTAATTTAAAGGTTAAAAACACATTTTCAATATAAAAGTAACTGATGAATATGCATCAAAGTTATACATAAAACAAAAACATGCAAATATATTTACATAGTTCTAAAAATATTCAAACTAAGGCCATCGATAAATTTGTTTGTTTTATTCTTTAAACAGTCGCTTTGTTGTTAAGATGGGACTAGAAAAAACTTTCATTATTGCCAGTTTGCATTTGTTTGTTTTTAGCATTTGTTGTGGCCAGAAATGTTTAAATTCAGCTTATACTCCTGTTGCCAATAATTCTTTGATTAATTCAACGAAAACGTGTAAAAATACTGACAATCGTATTATCGGTGGACGAGATATAGATATTACTGCTGCGCCATTTCAAATAGCATTAATCCGAGGAAACCTTCTTGTATGTGGCGGTAGTATAATAAGTTCTGTATGGGTTTTAACAGCAGCTCATTGTCTAGAATATGGTATTAGATTTAAAATAAGAGCTGGCTCTTCTTTTTATAGACGCGGTGGCATAATACATTACATTCAATATGCTTTTATTCATCCTGGTTATAATTATAAAACTATAAACCACGATATTGGAATAATAAGAGTAACAAAACCATTTAAATGGTCGACAAAAGTAAGACCAGTAATTTTGGCGAAACCAAATTTCAAAACTCCAGCAAAAATGTTAGTTACCGGTTGGGGGCTTTTTAATGAATTTAAGGATGAAAACTCAAATATGTTAAGAGGTGTAATAGTATCCAGAATTTCACACACAACGTGCGAAAGGAAGTATAAATACTTCCAACCTGTACCAAAACAAACTATTTGTGCGGGTTCGCGTGGAAAAGATGCTTGCGGAGGAGACTCTGGCGGTCCATTGACAAGAAATGGCGTTCAATACGGGATAACATCATATGGTAATGGCTGTGGACGGCCAGGATATGCAGGTGTCTATACAAAAGTTGCTTCTTATTTTCCATGGATAAAAAAAGTGGTACGAATCTCTGTTGGCCAAAAACCAAAAAATATTTAAGCATCTACATCTGTAGAACGTGCATCTAGTGCACTTAGTTAGTTTTAGACAAGTTAAGATCTAAGCTATCAAAAAAGTCTATCTTTAATGTATTAATAACAAAATTAAACTTAAACTTGCTCGACTGCTTAAACCTTAAAATAGAAAACAGTGACTAAACAGAAAGAGAGAAATTCCTATATGTTCATATTTTGTTAATAAAATAAATAAATTATTATATAAATATTAATGAAAATAAATAAATTTTTAAGCTAAATAAAACAATTATTTTCATTTAAAACGTAATGAAAATCTTCTTATTATTTATATCCTTATATGTATTATTTGTTGTTCTGGTATATTAAACATTTAGATTTATTTTACGTATATATCAGGAAAAGGTACAAACGATCTAAATTTTAATACATTAATGTTAACAAGAAAATTTTATTTTTACCAACAATACCACGAATTCTGTAGTTTTGTTCTTAGTATATATAATTTGGTGTTTTACCATCAAATAAGAAGTTTTAAAACAATAACAAATGCACAAGTAAACATCCCATAACTAAAGAATTAACAAAGCACATTTACTGTTATGATAAAACACTACAATAAATAACACCCAAATTTAAAGAGCACGAAAACATTTGGCTAAACAAAAAACCCAATTGAAAATAATTATTTTATGATAACAGCAAAAATCCTTTCCTAGATATATATCGTTTTTTAACACTACTTATTACATATTTTTATTAATGAGCCATTTATATGACCCTCGCTTGAATTTTTAAGGAACTCCACTACTTACCAATGATAAAAAACAAAGTGCAATGGTAGGCTTAAATTTTAACTAAAAAAAAACCAATAATAATAACATTAAAAAATGATATTATATTTTAACTATCGTACGTGTACTTTTTTGATGTCCGTACGCTCAGTTATTTTTATTTTTCTATGTACGTTTTTTTGTACATGCAGTTATTTTAATTTTTTCATGTACGTTTTTCCGTACATGAATTTATTTTAATTTTTTCATGTACTGTTCTGCCGTACACGAATTTATATTTATTTTTCCATGTACTTTTTTTCGTACATATTCTGAAAATAAAGTAAACGTACACAAACAATTGCTACAGTCGTACATTCAGGTACGTGTACGCAAATAAGTATTTGAATAAAACACATTCATGCATGTGTACGAAAAATTTTTAAATTTAGGAACACACATAATTGTTATGAAAAACAATATATGTATATTTGAACAGAACATTGTGTGTACGATGAGTGTACGTTTTGAACTCTTGTATTAATATTTATCATAAATTTGTTGATTAATTTGTCAACAAGTTTTTAAGCTGTTTAAAAAACTAATTTGGAATTATAGCGTTTTAATCCGATTACGCTTGATATAAACCATATAAAAAAATTTGGTTTTGATATAAACTAGATTGATAATTACGACTTTTTCATATCAACAATATAGTAATTATTAAATTTAAACAAATGAA